>JAPTMW010000002.1:17466014-17476716 GCA_029822955.1 Ostorhinchus angustatus
ATAAGAAAAGGCGCCCCCAAAAGCATTTATTAGCTGTTGTTCAGTGCATGCTTTTCCCCTTATCTCCGTGTAATTCAGGTCGACGTCATATTTGATGCTCCTCAATTCATTCTTCCTGTCATGTCAGCCAATAAAACTAAGAAAACTATTCTGCCACTGAAAGGGATGAATATAAAGTCTCCTCTATTCCAGCCCTGCGCATATTGCACACTCTCATCAACCTCAGCGAAATCTCACTCTTCTCATTCACACTGAACTGACACACACACTCACACTCACACACACACACACACACACACACACCCTCCTCCCATGCAGCCAGTTTTCCTGCCTCTCACCAGCACGTTCAGCCGCCATCACATCCTGTTGAGGGCAGGCCGATTTCAAAGTCACAAGGGTGACACCTAGCGTCCGCAGCCGCTCCAATCTGTTCCTCAGTTTGTCCATTTACCCCCAGACGGTTCTCACCCCAATGAAAAAAAAAAACAACAGTGTGCCACAAGAATAACAATGAAACACCCTGGCAAATCAATTTCCTCTTTATACAACAATAGAAGTCGTCAGTTTGACCACAATTAATTTGCTGTCCAAGGGGTGAATTAGTACTAAGCCATATCCAATTCACTGTTAATCAATAAAGAATGATGGAATTGTATATGGGGTGAAAAAATAAGGTCGTTGTTGTAGTTGAAGTTTATGTTTTATATTTATTTGGCTTATTGTTTAAGAAAAAAAAAAAACACGAATCAGAACTTTGAGCTTTGATGTCAGATCCGCTGCAGGTGAAGATTGGCATAAAACCTCTACAGTAAATAAATGTATTAAACACTTTATCGCCACAAACTCTAAATAATTGTGTGAAAAGTAAAGTAAATAAGTAAAATAAAAAAAATAAATAAATGAATGGAGCTGCAATGTCTCTAAATGGAGTCAGTCTTAAAATGCCTCCAATACTTATTTATTTATTTTTTTGGAAAATATTTTCTTCTCTCTTGTATAATGCAATCACATCTTTACAAACAGGCACGTATCAACAAAGCAACTCGTTTGTTCTTTCAAGAAACATTGCAGTCGCATAAGGAGCGCGCCAGAAAAATCTTTAAGCTCATAAATTCTTAATGTCAGCAAGTTAAACAACCGTAGGCGGTGGCAGGGGACGTTACTTTCCTCTGGGCTTTCTTATGGTCGTACATATGACATAGTGCATTGTGCATTTTGTATTTTTATCAGTCTGACACAGTCTTACAGAGGCTTGCACTGTCTACTCGACTGGAAACTTAGCAAGTACAAGTTCTCCGGGTTAAGTGTCAACTGAAATACTGAATAGGAAAATGTAGGGTATCTATCTATCTATCTATCTATCTATCTATCTATCTATCTATCTATCTATCTATCTATCTAGAGTGTGACTGAAAAAATAAGGAAGAGTTGTGATTTTTGTCATTGCACCCTGCTGTTTCATCTATTTATTTGAATATTTTGGTTTATTTCCTGCAACGCCATGACTTTGCTCATGGCCACAGTTTTGAGTTGAGACTTCTACATTTAACCCTACAATGTTAGGGTTATTACACATCCTCAGGCCAATTTTGGACTAAAAGTTTTTGTCTAATTTGGAGTGCTACTGTGTTTAATAAGGGCTAAGAGGGTTAAAAATGTTGCTGATAGTTTTACCCCTGCAGTTCATTCTGGTAAAAAAAAACAAAAAAAAACAGCAACAGCATTCCCTGGAGCAGCAGGGTGGGTCATAAACTATAGCGCAGTAATTTAGTATTCCTTCTCTCAGAGAGTGGTGGCGTACTGTATTTCATTTATGAGCTACAACCTACCTCTATACACTTCCGGCTGTTGATGTTTCTTTGTGTCCGCTATTGATTTTACCGCTATGTTTAAAATCCTTAAATTATCCTTTGTGAGTGCTGGCACATTGACCGTTTTACATTAAAACATTGTAACCACCATTACTCTGTTGTTGAATGACAGTGCAAAAACTCATTGTAAGAACACAGTCTGTTTATCCGCCGCTGATTCATTAAACCGTCAGTCATTCCATTCCAGATTAGTGTCTGAATGACAACACTTTATAATCTATAGTTTCTCCATTTTCTCACTGTTATATGCGTAAATGTGTCGCTCATATGGCTGATGTAAATATGCAGAATGTTCAAAGGGTATTATTTAGTTACCTTTTTGAAAACTGACATCCATACATTCAAAGATCAGTTTTGGTTTTCTACATTTTCTCTGATTCAAGTTATTTTCAAGAAAGGAGAAGTAAACAACGGCATAAAATGGCAAATTATTAGTCTGAACACTCAATTATGAAAATGTGTGTATTTTTCCCATTTGTTGTCAATTAATATAGTTTACACTAGAGGAAAAGAAATTTAGATTTTCTGACAATACAGATACAGACACAGAGTATTGATCCCCAGGGGAAATTCACTAAAATACAGCATGATGCCTGTTTATTTATATGGTTTACTTCATAGTTATTTAACACCTGATTAAATGGGGATTCATTAAACTAGCATGACAAAAGCTTAACATTTATTGTAGCATCATTACATGTGTACAGCATTTAGCTCTTATCGAAGGTGCTGGTAGAAAAACATGGAGTGTTTGCTTAAAAGGTTAAAGGAACAAAGGACATTACTGTGTAACATAAGGGGGGAAATACTGCAATGATCATATATTACATTTGATGAGTTGGTGTTGTATCTTTCACTGTAATTATCTCCATCAGGGGAGGTTGTGTTTCATTGTCATTTGTCTGTCTGTTTCTTTGTTGGTGTATTAGTGTAGCATCTGCACTTCTGGATATATTATCCTGAAATGATGATGATAATGATGATTAAATGTCAAAGTCAAGAGAAAATCCCCAAATTCCTGTATTTTTTAATATGGTGTGAAACAATTGTGTCTTTGTCAAAACTCACCTGATTTGATGCTGTCTATTTTAGGTACATGTATAAGATCTATCGTCACAACAGGTAGCCTGGCCAACCATCCATCTTTCTCAATAGCCACTTTTACACAGAGATCCTGGAAAAAAGGTGAGATGGTGATCCCACTTTTTTTCCCACTATTGACATATTTCCACAGCCAAGTCAAAGGCGTAACAGAGGTGAGACAGGCTGGACTTTTACACAGCGGACCTGCGTTCCAGAATCAAAGGGGCGCTCGTTTTTAAAATCCCCTCAGCACAGGAGAGACAGCAGACGCATATGGAGGCACTGGCATGGAATTCTTTGTGCCTTCGTGTTCACCGCGGCCAGCTTTGAGCCCGCCGCAGCCAGGTTTGTGCCATGGTTGAAAATGGCACGTAGCCGCGGCACCAGTGCAGGCTGCCACAGAGTCATGCCGGTGCCTCCATATGCACCTGCTGTCTCTGCTGTGCCGGGGGTCGCCGTCATCAAAACGTCACACCTTGGTTGCGGAATGAGAGGTGTTCCTTTTACATAGCATTCCGCAATCATCATTCCTACTTTATCACAACTCTGTTACTACCTCCAGAGGCGTTACAGAGCTGCGATAAAGGTGGGACCAAATGATCCCACCATTGCGTTTACACAGACGTCGTTCCGGAATAAAAGCGAAATATTCCCGCAACGGAAGTGCTGTGTAAAAGGAGCTACTGAGAATTGCATTTAGAATCGCGGGGCTTGACTCCACATATGAAGGCGGGACTAACAGGTGCAGAGTAAACCAATCACAGATAAGATGGACATGATGCTTTTGTCAGAGGAATTTAAGAATACAGGGAGTAATCTGTAATTCAATCCTTATTTTTGAATCAAGTAAATTCTAAAGAGATCTGCGGACTTGGAACTGACTGACTCGTGACAAAAAAAAGTTGGTGCGTATGGTGCAATGCAAAACACCCGCCCCCCAGACTTGTGATTGGTTCGGTGTAGAATAGATCGTGCATATTTCACAGCAACTGGTCCAATTCCAGACTGTTTTCTCAGTATTGAATACACTAAGGAAACTGGATGGGTGACCAGGCTTCACAACAGGTGGATCTGGAAGGGTTGAAGGTTGAGGTCAGAGAAGACAATTTAAAAAGAAATCTGGAATTCATCACCACTGTCTTGGATGAAATTAAATCAAGTTTTAACACTCAAATAAGGAACTTAATTGGAGCATCATATTTGTAAGATGCATGGACATTTGTAGTGTATGTTTGACTACATTGTTGTGTTTTGTTGAAGAGATGTATGCATGACCTGAGCATGATATTTGATAGATTATTCCAGGTATAGGTAATGCGTCTAAGAGGATGTTTTATTTCTGTAGATGGGTGTCTGTAAAGGTGGACTCCAGGAAGAATAGCGCTGCATTGGAGTCTATTAACCAATGAACAATCTGTGAAAAAAAAATCTTGGGATGTAGTTATTTTAGCCGACACTATGACATCAGATGTTGTTTTAGCTGTGGTATATTTGGGTCATTGTCTTCCAGAATGAAAGATAGAAATTTCAAATTCATCTAAAATTTAATTTGCATGAATGATGTTATCTTTATGAAATTAATGTGATGGTATGTTGTGGGAATATTGTGTTGTCTAGTTCAAGCTACTTACAAGAATGTGGCAAATTATTACACTGATGTCATTTGACGAATTGTCGCTCAAGCTAGGTTAGATTTTAGAGAAAACTACAGCCTACATAGTCACGTTTCAATGTATATTTACCTCCAATTTTGTTTTACATTGTAGATATTTAAAGCACACCTTGATATATCTGTTACAGCGTAAGTCCATTAAGGCCACAAAGAGGTTTATTCTCAGACATGAAGACAGACGGCAGAGCGAGACTGTTTAAGGTCATGGGAATTTCACAACCTTGCAGGGGTTTTTGAGCATATTGTATCTGTGCTGAAAGCTCGAACCAGTAGTTGAAAGTACACAGGGAATGGCTGATTTCATTTCATGTCCTTTTTTTCTCTGCTGCCAAGGAATCGCACATGTCTCTAGTCTGTCCCTGCTGCTTGCTTGGAAAGGAATATCTAAGCTCCTCTGACAGATGCTGGCATTATCACCCCTATGTCCTGCCCAGCACTGGAACTTGGCCCATGCACAAATATGGACTTACAGGAGCTAGCACAAGACTGCAGAGACAGACAGCGTCGCATTGATTCCGAATGGGCAAGATGGCAGTGCTTATTTTGGCTGAAGATGACGTTATTATTATGGTCTTCATCCATACAGCTTCTCAAAAAATTGATTCCTCCTGAGCACCCCTTGCCAGAGGCATAAAAAGGAAGGGGAACCGACAGGCTTAATCTATGGGCCTCTCGTCAATGACGTTACGCCCTCCACTCCATTCCACACTGTGCCTGTCCATGATACATCAATTAGCATCAACTCTCACCATCCATCTGTGGTTTTACAGAGTCCCCTGGGCACACCAAGATGGCTCCAGTACAACTCTACAGAGAAATGGGCATTTTTTTCTGTTTTTCTCCCACTATTTTTTTGTTGTGCTGGTGGTTGTTGTTGTGCTACTTTAATTTAATCCTGTTTTTAATCCTAATTTCCCTAAAGCACTGGCCTGGGACCTCCATCTTGGCTGAGTTGAAGAAGAAGTGGGCACAGCACGGCTTTGTGTCATTCAATCACTCTTAATACCTCTCTATGCTATTTCTTTTCCCTCCCTTCACTTCATTGTGATTTGGCAAGTGGAAGTAAATCATATTTGTGCTTGTGCCCGTGTTTTGTTTTTATTATCTGCAGAAGTGTTTCTGTAAGATAGAACTTTAACTCTGAAGTCCCACTTGTTGCATAGACGTTACTTTGCAGAACACCACAGAGCTTCTTTTGATTTGATATGGTCTTGTAAAATGTGAAAAGGTTTTCTGAACAGCTTCTCTCTGGGTTGATGAAATTAATGCTCTCACTGTACCTGAGACGAGTAGGAAATGGATGCAGATGGTCCTGTATGGAGAATGGATGTGGCCCTGGTTACATACAAATGCAAATGAGTCCAAGAATTGTTGAATGTAGCTGTTTGAAGTTGTATGGTTGGTGGGGTTCCTGATCATCAAAAGCGGCAGTGATTTAATATGCAGTTTGTTGATGTTTAAACAATTAATAATTAGTAACCCAATGACCCATTTGCTTCTGAAATGAAACATGTTTAAGAGAAGCTTGTTCTATTTGTGCATAATTGGTTTAGCTATTTATGCTGTTAGATGGCAATTAACAGACTTTGTGTACAGTCCTCTCGTGTTTACAGCCAAACGTGTTCACACTGTTTCTCTTTGAAAGCCTGTATGATAAATAACAGTTTAAACTCTGAATGGTTATTTGTTAAAGTACTCTTTTCAAAGTGGAATTATGGTTTTAGAACAGTATCCATTAGCTTTATTCTCAGTTATTTAAAATACTACTTCTCTAGTTTTTCACTTAAAACTAGTGTGGTATAATAAAATTAAGTTTAAAAGAGAAATACAGACAGTTTTATGGGCTTCCTTTTCCTGCCAAATAAATGTAGGCTCCCATCTGAGCAGGATGGGAGATAATGAAATATCTTTTTGGAGTGGCTCTAGAAGATCTCACAGGCACAAATGATCACAACTATTTAGACATTTAAAAATATATTCATAAATCTATAATTTAGGATTCACCAGGAACATTTTGTTCTCTTATCGAATTCTGTCCCCTGCCTGGAGGCTCAGTGTAAAACACAGGATGTGCTTTATACAAACTTTGATATTTGCCATTTACTGGAGTATTTCTCCCAAATGAACAATGCCTCTTTTAACACATTTCATTTTTACCCTGGAAAAAAAAATATTGACCTCTGAACAACATCCTTTTAAACATTCCTGAATGAGAAATCGAACATTGTACAGTAGCTTTCAATGCTTAAGGCAAAGTATTCCAGTAAAGAATATTTTTTTAGTCAAGGTTTTTGGACCAAGTCTGCAGTATTGATTACAGATTTTGTAGCGCCATGTTTTTGAATGCTTATATTTAACATTCCTTCTCCATTTCCCTAGCATGAAGCACAGTAGGTATAATCACAAGCATAACACTATGCCGGAGATTTCAGTTTGATCTGATTACCCTACTCTGAAAAATCAATTGTCCTTGTTAGGAGGCCTGTAATGTTAAAGAAACAAAAAAGGGAGAAAAAACATAACAGTACCAAACAATACTGAGGCTCTGAATAGACAATAGACAGGATCTATGAACACACAAGTTTCTGTTCACCTGGCGTATGGTCAATTAGCTTTGTGTTGGTGTGTTTATTCAGTGTCAGCTCTGATTAATAGGCACAACATGGTGGATAGAACACCTGAAAATGTACTATGGTGCCTGGGTGGGACATTGTTGCCATCTGATACCATCTCCAGAACACAGTGCTTATCTCGTCACCCCCTTGGGGGTGTTTACAGCTGTTTTCTAGTCAAGACAAATTAGCACGGCTGTGTACCTCTTTCACCCCCTCAGAGTGAGGCGGTGAGTGGAGACATTATGGTCACTACCTCTCAATGCGCTTGTGGATTAGTGCATTCATGGCCATGTTGAAGAATATTTGATAACATATGTCAGTTTTAAATAAATGGGTTTGTTGAATGTTATTACTTCTGGTCAAAAGCAGGGAAAAACATATTGTTAGTGATTTATCCCTTCCATAATCTGTCTATCTAATCTTATATCCAAATTTATTTTGAGTGGCTCTGGCTGGTTTAGCCATGGTAATACTCTAAATCCCAACTAGCCTGACCAGGCTGTGAGCTGTAGAACGAGGAAATGAGGTTATGTTCACAGAGGATAACGTCCCTGAGCACAACACGCATCACCTATCATACTTCTGTCTGTTTTTTATACACAGAGAAAAACAGTTACCAACAGTTTTACTCAGGAAAAAATCAAAATAAAAGGTCACACCATAGACAAATATTCACTTCTCTTCGGTGAAAAATTAGGTTTTCTTGTTCAAATGACATTTATACTGACCAACACAGTGTTGTTAGCAAACTCCAGGCGGTAAAGCACAGCCACCCCTGCGGGCACCCATATGTTGCCTGCATGATAGATGCAGTCGCATTGGGGGTTCATGTTTATTGCTTTTCATAATGTGCCACCAGTGCCATCATGGTAATGAGGACTTTGCCCTATGATTGTGCCAGTTTAAAATGCTACACTTCATCACCTTAATACTGGGCTTCAACAACATCTGATGGCATAGTGTCAACCTCCATAAGGCTGCCCACAAATTAGTAGACCTTGTTATTCCAACATTAGCCTGTCAACACCTCATCTTAATTTCACCACTGAACCACATCTGAACCATATAAATAGAGGCCTTGAATGCTATGGCTGATTGTGTAGAGGGAAGATAGGAGGTGAGAGTGTGTGTGTGGGTGTAAGCACACAGGCGTATTTATGTCTATGCCACTATGTATGGATGTGAGTGTGCGTGTCAGCATGTGTCGAAAAGGCATTCTCCTCCTCAGAAAGATGTGAATTCTAAAAAACAGACACAGCGATAGAAATAGAGAGAGAGAGAGAGAGAGATGGCAAGAGAGCAACAGAGAGAAAAAATAATCTCATGCTATGTTATCCCTGCAAAACCTGACAAACCACCCCCGAGACTGATCTGGCTTAGCATTCAGTGTGGTTAGGGGCTTGTTTGTGCTCCTATGATTGGAGCAGGCTGGCTAAGTTGGCCTCATAACAGTCCAGTCACAGTGGAGCCTCAGTGGAGTCACGCTGCCTGGGGATGGCAGGCCTGTCTCTATCTGGCCACAGATATCAATAAAGGCAGCAGTGCAGTCTACTGGGAGGCTGGACAGTCCAAATTTTCTTCCCTGAAGGAGGGTTATTAATTGTCTATGTTGTATGTGGTCTGCTTGCACAACGTGATTTTTTTTTTTTTTTGTTGTTGGACATTCTGAATTCCAGGCATGTATCCCAGAATGCAATTAGTCCGCCGCCATTAGATCAAGCGACACATGTCTTCTCGCCTTGTGCCTGGTCTGGAATTACGTAGAGGGGAGGGAGAAAAGAAAGAAATTAGTATGGAAATTAGCTGTCTTCAAAGCCTTTGGCGTTAAAGGTGGTGTAAGGTGCTACAGGAAGGTGGCAGTTCCCTTTGCAGATATCTGAGTAAAAGAAAATGCAGGGATACAGGAGGATTGATTAACTTGGGAGACTCACATCCCTCTGTGCAATGTGGGATTAAGGAAATGGCACATGAAAGGCATATCATGCTGTTTAGTATATAGTAATTGTGCATCCGCTACAGAGTGGTCTGGGATGAGCAGATTGTATTTTAACATTGCACACAGATTTTTGATCCATAGAGAGTTGGAGGTCCTTAACATTTTAAAATAAACACATTGGAGTGTAATCTTTACTCTATACTCTAATGGAAGCAAGCTCAAGCCAGAGTGGTAGGTCTGGCTTTCCTTCTGATCCTTTCATCACTTCCTCTAGGCAACAGCATAAGGGAAGGTGACACATGTTGATGCTCTGCTGCCCTGAAATGGTAAGCCTGCGTTTTAAAGATGCCACCAGCATTACAGGAAATCTGTGTATTTAATGACAAATTCAATACAGCTAAATCACTTAAAAACCTGAAAAATATGTTGTTTTTTTTTTGGTTTTTAGTCACTGCATTTGAGGTAAGAGCAGGTCTGGATGGCTGCAGCTTCCTACTCACTGTCCACGGCAGATGTGATCATTTTACCTTCTACACACACCTGAGGGCTGGTTGGTTTATATACACAAAGCAGTTTCACAATATCTTAACCAAAAATTAGGATTAGTAGACACCTTGGCGGTTTTACCAAATGAAAAGTACAAGAAATGACACACAATTCCAAGCAGAAATGGAATGAACTGAAGCTATATAAGCCTATACTCATAATTAAAATGACTTTGTACATCTGCTACTCTGAAAAATGTATTATCATGTAAAAATGTGCGAATAGTATCAGACTTAAGGTTTATTATGGACTGAATATTTAGCTGCAGCATGGTATCACTTTTCAGTATGGAAAAAACAAAAATATATGTTACTATAGAAAGATAGTTTTCATCTCAAAGCCGCAGTGTTTCAGTTCATAATTACCTTTCAGCACATTGTAATTCAAGTGGTATGAGAGGAAACATAAATACTACTCTTTTCTTTGGGTGGGCATCTAATCACAGGTGTTTTCAGAGGTTTAAATATATGATAGACAGCTGTAATTATTATTGCAAATTCCATGAGATGAGCTTGGGAAAGTGGCTTTTCTTTTCCACAGCAGCGTGAAATAGCATCAGGTCAATATTTTTTATTTATTTTTTTTAAATATATTTAGCCTTATGATATGAACCAAAATAGAGCTGCTGTTGTTTTTTCCCCCTCTGATTTCAGCTTTTTCCTATTTAACTGAGGAATATAGATATGCAGGACAGGACAACAATGTAAGGCTGATCCATATTATGTTCTTATTACAGTGACTAATGGAACTATGACAGAAAAACTGCACATTGACACATCTTCCATCAGCTTTTATTCCACTCATAACACCTGAGGCATTTGAGTAAACAACCACTGCTGTGTTTTCAGGTGAAACCGAGTTTTGTCGGTAAGCTTTTTGTCATTTAAAAGCTGTGGCTCAGGCGATAGAGCCGGTTGTCCACAGACCAGAAGTTTGGCTATTCAATTCCTGGTTCCTGCCCATATGTTTGGGTGTCTGT
>JAPTMW010000002.1:17797177-17813075 GCA_029822955.1 Ostorhinchus angustatus
AACGGTTAATTCCGCTTTAACGTTATTCCACTATACACTCGTCTATTTCTAGCTGCGTCTCCACTGAAGCCCCGGATACTTTCTCCGATACACAACCTAAACCTCCTGAAGCCGAGTGTAGCCTCCTAGTTCGGATGGGGTCTGTTGCTTTATTGTCACTTTAACGACATAATCAAGCGGCAGCCTGTCGTGAGGTAATCAGGACTTGCGTTCTCCTTAATAAAAGTGTTCCCTGACTGTAGACAAGGAGAGACAAGCTATGAAAGTGATCTCAAAGCACAGAGGTAATATAAAGCCTCTTACCATCTGCCTCTTGTTCTCTATCAAATGAGCGCCGATAATTCCCAGAAAAGAGCCAAAGCCCAGCTAAAAAGAGAGGGGGAAAAAGTGTTAGGACATTTATCTTATTTGACTGTAAACCTTTGATTTTTATTGACAATAAAGATAAGTAAAGTGCAACGTGCTCTGTGTATCAAGTGCTCTACGGAAACATTTCTGAGCACTTATGCTGATAAATAGAATCAACTCTTAATTCATTTTCTGTAATTTGAGATAAGAAAGATCAAAGTATCTCTGTGGATCACATTACACTGCGCTATTCAGTGTCTTGAAGGTCTGTAACCAATGATCATTTCCTTTATCAATTAATCTGCCAATTATTCTGATGACTAACCGATGAATCATTTCCTTTATATCCAAATGTTATAAATAATAATAATAATTAAAAAAGTCATCACATCTATCATATCAACCACATGTAAAAACCTTAATATTTTACATCTAATATAAGGAGGGAAAGCATTGGGTTGTCTCATTAATTGGCTATTAAAATGGATTTTCCGAACTGAATAATCAGCCAAAAAATTTAACCTCAGACCCTTCAAAACTTTTATATCAACCAATAATGTACTCTACTATATTTAACTGTGGACAGCGTTTGGAGGCAAAGCTTTAGAAATGTTTTCCTGGTAGCTGTTTTTTTCACCAAGCAGAATGCTAAGAGCTGAGTCCTGTAAAAAAAAAAAACAATTTTATGGGCCAATATACTTGACTTCACTCAGCCTCTAATGACAGCAATGCTGAATAATGAATGTAGGGAAAATTCACCCCTCAGAGACGTTCAGTAATTAGGTTCATCAGACTCCAGGAACGGGAAGAGCTCACTCTCACTTCACTCACACTTCAGTCATTCTAAACTCTGACGACAGCGAACAGGCTGCTGCTGCCGCCGTTACGTGGACGTGTGATGTGCACTCACAATGACCCCTGGGTAGTAGCCGCCAACTGTGATGTTCTGCGTCCTGGTCGTAGCTGCCAGGCCGAAGATGAGGATTAGCACAGATACAATGAGCAGCAACACAGTCACTATGATGGATTTCCTCTTCCTCCTCTTGAAGGAACCTGAAGGCAGACATACATGTTCACTGTCACACTCCTACACTGGTCTGTCACACTCATCTCACATTCGTGTACATTTATCATTAGGGCTGATACAGCAAAGAACAAATATTGATAATTATCACCATAAATGTCAGGTCTTATTTTGTTCCAGTTTAAAAGCTGGAGTTGAAAGGCCTGAGTGAAAGTTGACGATCACACAGTAATTTGTTGCTTTAAATTACCATAAAAAAAGACGCAACAACATGAAAACATAAAAGTCACAATAAAGCAAGATTTACACTAAAGACAATAGACGAAAATTATACAAAAAAATAGAGAGCCTAGCAAGGTAAAAGACACCTGTTGCTGTTTTACTGCTTATTTTTTCATCCTCTTATGCTCACAAAGTTTCCATTCAACCAGAGCTAAACTGCGTAAAAGATGGTTATTTGTTATTTTAACCTCCTTCTTACGATCAGTGCTTGCTAAACGCTGAAACATTTGATTAATCCAGAATATTCAAAGCAGATGAAGTTGTGATGTGCACAGGTAAAACAAAACTGAAACACTGTTTTATCTGCAAAATGTAAACAATATAAAACCTAAGCACAGAAAAATATAGACAATATATTTAATAAGTAATATAATTATTGTTTTTTGACACAACCCTATTTGTAATTATTCCTTAGACTTATTTATGCAGGAAAACATAGATCATACAGCTTAGGTGTCATGTGTGGGTGGATGTCTATTAACTGTATATCAACACAGTTATGAACTGATATGTAAAATATAAATAAAATGGGTAAAACCTTTTAAAAACACTACACAGATCAATTTAACTATAATCCGTCTCAATGTTAGAAAAAAAAAAAGAAAAATCATGCTTAACAGTAATTTTTCTGATACATTATTGATTTTTTCCTCTCCTGCAGGCGCTTTATCTCATATGTTAAAACAAAAAAGAAATAAGAAAAAGAGAAAAAAAGTGAATTTGCTACCTCATAAATAAATAAATATACAGTTTCTTCAGCTGATATCACATCCCACCAGCCTCTTGTTGAAATACAGTGAAGATCAGATATTCTCTTCTCTAATCTCTTTTTAATATATTCTAAAGTGTTCCGAGTCCAAAAGTCACCTTTTGCTTTATCAGTTGTGGACACGCAAACTTGGCAAACCACAGACGCCATTGCTACTGAATACTCATGCTCCATCCTGGAGATCGATAAGAAACTCAAGCAGGCCATATATATTACCAGTACTACACCGACCAGGGAAAACATACTGCACAGGTTAAGCCAAATTTTATCACTGAGGAATAAATCTACACAGCTTCTTATATTCATGATCTATTTATTACTGTCTTAACAGAAAACAGTCCTATAAGTTACATACATATTACTGTGTATTTATACTGTTACAGTACATTCATCTCCTTTTACTGTAGCATCATAATGCATCTTTTTTCCTCCTCTAACTAAATACTGTTTTGTGTCTTTTTTGTATCTCATTTGCCACCATATGCACATCCGTTCATTTTAGTCTCACAGATTACACCTGCAATTGCTCATTAAGCCAAATATTACTCATTTTACATATATTATAATCAATTTTATTCATGATCCCACTGTAACGCGTGCAAGTAAAGGGTTATTTATATCCACACGACTAGATTTGCTCCTTTTTCTGATTATTAATATCTTAAGCAGAGGGAGTCTAGGTTTATTTGTCTAATCACAGAACATTTACCTAATCCGTGACCATTTCAAACCAGTCCCACAGTTTAACCTTTTGGTACTAAAAGCAAACTTGGAGCATCATCCATCCTGTGTAAATCATATCTGGGTTATGTGATGTCTGCCTTTAGTAACTAGGTTAGAAGAACAATCAGCTCTATTCCTGCTTCCAATGTGAAAACAAAGTTACCAGACACTGTAGAGTGGCATAAATGTATCTTATTTTCCTTCTCTCATATTCCAGGTAACTAAATGCTGTTTTATGTATTTTTTTTTGTATCTGATTTGCCACCATATACACATCCATTCATTTTCTTCTCACAGATTGCATTTACTCATTAAGCCAAATATTACACATTTGGATCATTTTATAGGATCCATTACACAGCATCATTTGCTTTACTTGCACACATCTTACAACCAGGCATGACTACATTTGCTCCTTTTTCTGACTGTTAATACCTAAGGCTGAGGGAGTCTATTGTCCATCGCAAAAAGTTGAATCTGTAACCATTTTAAACCAGCCCCACTCATCTTCAGTGATATTCTATAGAACAATTTTAGCTTTCAGTACTAAAAGCAAACATCCTTGTGTGTAAAACATATCTAGCTTATGTGATTTCTGCCTTTCATAACTAGTGCAATCAGCTCTATTCCTGCTACTAAGATGAGGATTCCTTTATATTAACGACCATGTTCGCCTTTTTATTGTAGATGTCCGAGCATCCTGCAATAAGAGGCGAACATCCAGGCTGCTGAGGTTTCTCACGTCGCCGCACCTGCAGTGACGCGCTGCGGCCTGGACCAGAAGAAAAAAAAAAAAAAAAAAAAACGTCTGGTGATGCAACGAGTGTTATGTCTCTCATTTCTTTAACAAAGAAACACATACAATGAAGATGCAATGGATGATCGCAGACGGTCTGTTGTGTAGGAAGCACTGAAAAGCTGCTCAGTTAGAGTCCCTGCAGCCTAATGAAAGCAGCGGATGGTTTAATTGGTAAAACCTGCTGCAGACACGCCGTTGACCTTGCACACACCTACCTATGCTTGTCTCAGAGAGGGTCAGACCGCTGGACTGGAGGCTCTGGGCAGGAGGCATGCTGGCCGGACGATGGTTAAACCCTGTCAGCCGGACGATCCTCTTGTGTAAAGATAATAATCACGACTGGAGCGTGTTGTCTGTGTAGCCGTGAGCTAATTGTTTACAGCCGTGACCTGACGCAGACGGCGTGTGGGCCGGCTGGGGCATTCTCTGACAGCGGCTCTCCTCCGTCCAGCTCAGGCCGATTCTGACTCGTTTACATCCCCCGGTGCCGCCGCTGCTGTCTTCGTTAATCGGTCTCCGTCCTCACGGTGCGCCCGCGTCCGACAGTGGGTAGCTGCAGGCTGCTGGCTTTATGTGCGCATGTCACACACACACACAGACACAGACACACTGCACGCGCGCGCTCGAAAAATAAACTACTCTTACAGTCGTTACTTGAAGGCAGCGTAATGTTTTTCAGCCGGTCCGTGAACGTTACACAGGCTTACTTGTCATTTATTTGGTCTTTTTTTTTTCACTCATACACTTATTTATACACATCATGCTTGTTCAACTACCATCCCCGCTGTCAGTTACTTGACACTCAGTTTTAATTAGCTAGCTAGACAGTTATAACGGTTAAGGGTTAGCCAGCTATAAATCACTTAAGGCTACCTAAAAAATCAGTTACGTACGTTCATTTTTTTTAATCTACACAAAATTACAAACCTGTCATTTAGCAGGTTTTTTTTCTTCATTCTTACGCTAATTTATATACTACATCTTGCTATTTCAACTTCCATTCGTATTGTTAATTTATGAACACGTGCATACATCTAAACCTATATTTTATTTAGCTTGTTAATTAACGCACAACCTTAAAAATCATTATAACGTATGTTCCGTTATTTAGCTACACAAAATTAACAATAACCATTTAATAGTGATGAAATGTAACTAAATAGCCTCCTCTCACTCATATAGCCTACTTCAGGATTTGAGGTACAATATATTTCCATTTTATGCAACATTATACAAACACTCCACTAGCTAGCGCTAGCTTTCATGACAGACATGGAGATACACGTGTTAGCTAACCAATTAAATGTGATAAACTGAAGGATAATGGTCCATTATGGATTTGACAACATCCTCATCTTAAAATAAACTATTTATAATCCAGATTAATTAGAAAAATGTAGCCAGAATTCAGAAAACAGAGCTTTTTTTTTAAAAAAAAAAAATATATTATTATTTTTTAACTCGTTAAAACTTGAATTTGCAGATGCACAGTTGACACATATTATATAATTCAGCAGATATTTAAGGGTTAACAAATTCTAACATACTTGGGGAAAAATTAAGGGAATTACTTTCACTTGGAGTATTCTCATTGTGTTAGTTAAATCTGAGACATTTGCCAGTTGTGGTTAATATTGCAAAATAAAGGAAATTTGACCTAAAAAAACCAAAAAAAAACTTACTCAATACTGAGGCAAGAAATCTGTTGCACTCACGTCACCTGAGGTTTCGCCTTGGAAAGTAGGATTTACTTGTTCCTGTACAACATGGAGCCACCTGTTTAGTATGTTTTATGTTTTTTAGTGTGATGTATGTGTTTCAGTCACTCAGTTTTTCTTGTGGTTTTGGTTGAAAAGTGTAAGAGTGGACACAAGTCAATCAGAGCCACAGACTGAGCACCGAGCGCCGCCACCTGTCAGAAAAGCACTGTTGCATTCACGGACATTTCAGTGGCTTGGATTATCCGACAAAAATGCATATTCTGCACTCAGCAAGGTTATAGATAAACATTTTTAAATCCTACAGTTTTTTCGTGTCATTAAATTACAGATAGTATTTGTTTTTTTGTTTGTTTTTTTGTTTTTTTTTTAACTCAAAAAAATGTAGGCTTTTTAAAAAATAATTATTAAATATGGAAAATGAGCAATATGTCGGTAATTGCATTTCTATTCAGGAGACACTGAGGTCTCATTGCATTTGCTGATGTAGGGTATGTGTGATGGATGGCTAAGAAGCAACAGCAGAACAAGAGAGTGATTATTAACTATTCAAGACCACTTAACTAAACATACTATACATGCAGAATCCATTTAAGTCACTTAATTCAATCAGGGACCAGAAAAAAAGTGCATTGAAACTAGGGTTCCACGAAGTATAGGCAGGGGGGAAGTTTATGTAACATAAGTTTTTCTCCCTTCAGTGTTTGCAGCAGCAGGAAACCGGGGTTAAAAGGTGAAAATGATCACACACTCGACCTCAACACATCGGTAGATTAATTCCCTGCATAAGATGTCTGTAATTTGCATGAAACTAACGACTTCACAGTCAGGCTTTCAAACAATTTCTTTAAACTTCTGCACCTGAACAACATTTCCTGCTTGCTGGTAGAAGAGACAGAATTTGGCTTTACTGTAAAACGCACACGCACACACGCACGTTTTTGCCGCGTAAATGTCAAAGAGATTTTTTCCATGACGCAATTTCTCTTTTCAAGATTTAAAAAAAACGTCTTTAGAAGTCCCCTCTCTCACTTATACATGGGAGAACAGAGCGATACGTGACCGGAGTGCAGATGGGATCAGGGATGGGGACTACTTGAACCTCACCAGGGCAGAGCTTATGGTAAGCAGTTGCAGCCACAGTCCTATAGACATGCTGGTGTTGGCAACAGTGATTAGTATGCATGCATGTGCATTAACAGTAACTGCACTGTCTCATGTGGAATTTATACTTCTTCCGTTCAATGTAATAAAACATAAAAGACACAATAAAAAATATATGTTACACAGGTTTAAAAATAATGAAGCAATAGCTGCAGTAGTTTGTGCACGTACAGTATTCAGCTGATGATTGACAACAGTGTCTTGCATTTGGATAAGCTATAAATATTGTATTCAGGCTTCAGTCTTAGCCCAGCTTAGCAGACAATGGGTGATGGAGTGCGTGTACAGAATGCAGTGCTTCGGCCCGGGCCACTGCCAAAACGTCTCTGGGACCTAAAAAAAAACACACTTTGTATCCCACCCCCAGTTTTCCCCTGTCCTGCGTTCATTCACTATGATGCGCGCCTAGTTGAAGGAGGATCTCCACACCACTCCACGCATAAAACTTTCTAATGAAATCCCCAAACACTTTTTGACAAAAAATATTTTTTCTCTCCAGGGGTCAAGAGGGTTTCGACAAAACAGTCCGCGTTTTTATTGAAAAGAAAACTTAAGGTATGTCAGAGTTTTCAAGTTCATTTCTGTTCCTTAAGTTGATTACTTTTACCTTAGATGACAGCTTGGCAATGGATGTGAAAAGTATTAAAAGTCTTGCTGAGTTTTACAAGTTTGGCAAGGTGTCCGTTTGCAGAAGATGGTAAATGTGGTTGGTGTAACGCACCTTTTCTTTTTGTGAAGAATATGGAGCCCACTTCCACAGAGGGAGGAGCTGAAGAGACGCCCCTTAAAAGTCCTGTAAGTGCTGACAGAAAACATATCATATTTAAGATGTTCTCACAAAAAGTGAATGAGCTATCCTATCTTAGAACTGAACTTTTGATTTACATTAATCCATATAATCATATCAGCACTTGACACTTATTGGAGTAATTTAAACCTTACAGCAGATTTTAACTTGACATATTAAGTGACATTTTGGTGAGACTCTCAAGTGTCCTGTGGTTCCTGTGGGATCTGTGTGTCCTGGTCTGCGGATGCTGAGAGTCAGTGAGTAACATCTGGCTGTCAGAGTGGCCCTCCAGCTCTGCTGTTCACAGCTGCTGCTCCAAGCAGGAGGGTCCACTCAGAGGAGGTCAGCTCTCCCAACGAGTGCCAGAAAGGTCACCAGCGGGTTTATAATTTGCTGAAACAGGGGACCAGACCGTCAGTGCGATGGTCATTAATATGCAGTGCACAGTCCGACAGTTTAAATTATCGATCATACTGGGATCAGAAGGCATGCTATTTTTTACTGCCGTGATTTAAGAGGAAATAGGTTGACTGCAGTTGAGAATATGTGTGGTGAGGGCTTTTTCTCTTCTTTCCACCAGCCGCACAAAGTGATTCTCAAACATGGGCAAGAGTTGGAGGAAGAGCAGGAGGAGTTGGCAGAGCACCAGCCTCTGGAACAGGAAGACCTGAACTTTGAGAGATGGAAGCGCAGGCCGTTACCCAAGAGGACACTCCACCAGAAAATAGATGACTTGAAGACATACTTGTGGAATGCAGAGACCAACGAATTCATGGGCCGCTCTGGAAAGAGCTGGAGTGAGTTGACGACAATAGATTCTGTGTTTTGGGGGAATGGGGAGGCATGTTCAGTGTAATTACAATCAAATTGCAGATCACAAAAGTTTCTGTTCTAAATTGTGTGATTTGGGGCCGTCATGGTGTTTGAATGTCTTTAGAAGATGCACTCAGGGATAGTTGAGGGGTTAGAGATGTCTCTCCAGTCCAGCGACTCTGCTTACTGTGCTGTGAGTGTGTGTGTGTCCTCATACTCAATGTTTACATAGGTGCATGGACAATTCAGAGTGTCCCGACAAAAACAGACTGCCTGGGGACGCATCCCCAGCGGGAGCACACTGTTCCGGGCCTCACATTGGCCAGGAATCACATTCCTCTACATCTTACCATGCTCTCCACAGACTCTTTCCCAAAGCCTTGGCGACCTCATCGCTGAACCTAACATGCTCATGGCCCCTCAGATGCAGTAAAACGTTTTCTTGATGCAGGAAATCGTTTTTAGAAGATGTGCCAGACTGGAGGAGTTTGTTGAGTCAATGATGATGGAGCACCCTCTTGGTATTCCAGAGTAGTTGCTATGTGACGCTGTTGAGCCCCCTCCCTCAGGTCTGCTCACAATGGCAAAAAACATGATCCAGCTACAGACTGACCAGAGAGAATATGCCAGTAAAGTGAGTTGCTTACATTAATAGCAGGGCATGTAATGCTGGATCTTAAAGTGCCTGCAAGACTAAGAGCTCATTTCATCTACATAACCAGTGTGCACACTTGTGCAGGAATGAGGCCCATGTGTCTGTTGAAGAAAGGCCTAAGTTTGAAGTCTGTGTTGTGTGTCCTGTGAGACGAGTGTGTAAGAGGGGATACAATACCAGAGTGGGGTGATTGGGGCTCCTTGGAGCTGGCTGGGCCTCTATGGCTGCAAAAGACCTTCACTACGATGGCAACCGGAGGTTCACTGTGTTCCTGAGTGAAAGGACAGCTGGGAGAATTCTCACTGAGCTCAAACAGAAAGGCCTTTGTGGCTCCGGGGACGCAAGGCTGGCTGCAGCTAGTCCCCTGTGAAATTGCCCGCACAGCAAAAGCCATTAAATTTAGGGCACGTTTGGCTTGATTAGTTGCTAATGGACTGTTAATTGAAAATTGCAGGACAATGCAAGTTCTCAGGGTTTCCTTTTTACAGGGTTTTCACATGTTGAGTCTCAATGTTTGGATTGATTTGCAGATCCAAACATTTAGAGATGACAGTGCTTTTGTGTGAATAAACACATTAGAGACTGTCCTGATCAAGGACAGTAGCTGGAGTTCAGACAGACACCACAGTGTGAACAAAATTGTAAATTGTTCATGGTTGACTGTGTAATGTGTGCTGAAGGCTGTTCTGCACAAAAACACTCATCCTTGTTTCATTATCTGCTCTTCTCCTAGGTCTCATCCTTCTTTTCTACTCTGCACTTTATCTGTTTCTCGCAGCCATGTTTGGCGGCTGTTTGTTTTGCCTCATGTGGTCTATTAGTCCCTACCATCCCACCTTCAATGATAGAGTGATGCCACCAGGTAAATATAACCCCAACCTTATCATACTCTTGCCACTTTGCTCTGTTTGCTCCTTCTGTCTGTCGCTTCTACTTGAGTCTCGGCACAGTTGACTGTCTCTGCGTCTCCACTGGCAGGTATGACGATGGCCCCACACCTAGAAGGCCATGACATCGCCTTTAACGCCTCTGATCGCAAATCCTGGAAGAAGTATGCAAGGTCTATGGATGAATATCTAAGACGTGAGTCACAGTTAAAAATCACAAAGATGGAGTGACTGTGATTGTTAGGAATAAAGCTGGGGGGTCTGATGAGGCATGCAATGAGTTAATCCTCATCTTCGTTACCTTTGTCCCTTATTCCATTTGGTTTTTGCAGGGCATGCTGGGAAGGGAAGCCTCTTTGTGGGCAGAGTGCACCCATTCAGTGCTGTTTTTTTTTCACACCCCGCTTTTGTCAGGCTTCCTTAATCAGAGGCCTGAGCCTGGCAGGGCACTGCCGTTGCAGGGGTTTATTTATGCCCTCCTCTCTCATTGGTTCCTCTTTCTGCCTCTGTCCTTTTTCTTCTTTTGCAGCGTATAACGATGGTGCTCAGGAGAGGAAGAATATTCGCTGTGCACAGGACAGGTACTTCATGCAGGACGACTTGGAGGAGAGTGCAGAGCGGAAAGCATGTCAGTTTAAGAGGTCCTGGTTGGGGGACTGTTCAGGGCTGCAGGACCCTCACTATGGCTATTCTCAGGGAAGGCCATGTATTCTCCTTCGAATGAACCGGGTAAGATGAGAGTTAGGCAGTGGTAAACATTTACACTCCAGAACCTGTAAGTGTACACTTATGAAAGCACAATTGTATGTATATCAGTAAATGGAGACAGGGATAATGTTACTGTACAATGTTTCGATGAGTGACATCTTGTGGCCGTGTCAGAGAGAGGATGAGGAGACACAAAGCCATTTCTGTTTCCCTTCTTTGCACAACTCGAACATTATCTACTTGTTCTGCATAGCCCTTCTAGAAAGTAATAAAATATTCATAAATATAATGAAACTGTCTTGTATTTAGATACAAAACGTGCCAGTGGCTATTGCAATTGTTTAACTAGATTTTTTTTAGAACATCGAATAAGTGTGACAGCTCACAGACCATAATGGATCCTAAAGTGTAAAAAAAATCCCCAAATTTAAATAAGCTGTACTCATTAAAACAGTTATTTCAATTAGCTGATAAATAATAAAATCACCTAAGATATGTTGAAAACCTGTGTTTTAATTTGTTACTAATTAACCGTAGTATTAGCTAAATAACATAAAAACATTACTTTTGTCATGGAAAATATGGTTAACATGATTTTTAGATTCTCACTTCTTCAAATTCCTTGTTTGCTGTCTGGAGATTTTGACCTTCTTGTATAAACCTTTATATGCAATTGTTGTAATGTGTAATAATATTATATGATAATCTTCATGCCCCCCCCCCCTTCCCTGCAGATTCTTGGATACTTACCTGGACAAGGCAAAGCAGTAAATGTGACTTGTGAAGTGAAGGTACAAATTCTTTCTTGTAACTTTAATCCCAAAAATGAAACACAAATATAAATAAAGATGACATAACATTCTCTTTCAGAAAGGACCACCAGAAGCCCTGGGAGAAGTCCAGTTCTTTCCTAAAAGCATTTTTGACTTGAAGTACTATCCATACTATGGGAAGGCCAGACATGTAGGTTATATGTTAAGACTGGATATTGAGTTTAAAGATTTGTGTTTGAGGTCCGTCTGTGACTGTTTGTGTCTCCTGTCTTCAGGTAAACTACTCTTCACCCGTGGTGGCTGTGCGTTTTGCAGGAGTGCAGTACGACACTCACATTCACATACAATGCAAACTTAATGGAAAAGGCATCACTAATGATTCACCCACTGACCGCTACCTGGGCAGTGTGACCTTCTCTTTGGAAGTTGGAGCGTAAAACAAAGATATCAGTTAGCAGGATGCTCCAGAGACAACAAGGCAAGAAAATCTACCAGAAAAAAAATATTATTTTACATTAAATATGTATGACCTTCCCTCATTTTTCACTTACCATTATCTTACCCATATCTTCTGCTGTAAACAAATTCTTCAACAGTGTTATTGGAAAATTAGGTAGATATTTACTCCTGTGTGTCATCCACTCTGTGTTATATCTGAACCTTGAGCGTGCTTCTGGCACCTGCACCCACAACAAACAGTGCTGAGCACATGACAAGTACGTAGAGTGAGTTACAATTCAATTCTTGATAATGATTAGTGAGATTAATCAAACTAAATTACAATCTGCCCAATAGTTAGCATTTCTGGCTATGCAAATTATCCAATTATGACCTAAAACATTAATAGGTAACTAGAGATGTCGATGTGTTTGGTTAGAATATTGTTTTTTGTGCACATGTGTGACGAAGTGTACTAATTTGTTTTGCATTATATTTTTCAAACCTGTATATTGTAAGAATTCAAAGAACTATCATGCAAACACTGAAAGCAGGACTTGTACTGTACTTACACAGTAAAAAAGACATAATAAATGACTGCAAATACACTATTACTTTATTTTTGTTGAATAGAGCAATGTTATGATAAAGCATCACCAGCCACTTCTCGCTTCCTTTTGTAAAAACATTCTTTTGAAAATGAAAAATTACACAACTGATCAATAAAAAGACATACTGTACTGTGAAGTAGTTGCTGAAAGGTGTGTATAACTATTTTGTGATAGCGTTAATCCTGCCTGAACTGTGCTACTAAATTTGGTTATCGATGTTGTATTTATTCCTATTATAGTTATTATAATAAATACAATGTTCTGTATGTACTGTAAGTTTTCTTCCATGTGGGGTTTTGAACTTTATTTCATCAAAAATATGCTCTCAACACACCCAGTCACAGTGGCGTAAAGTAAAAATGCACTAATCGTACTTGGATTTAAACTTTAAAGGTAAGTCCATTCCAATACAAGGGACAGTTTTAAGCTTAAATTTATCTTCTAACCAGTTTCAATAAGTCTAAGCTGGTGTGAACTCAGTCGAAGAGTTTGTCTTCACTTGAGTTCATTCTGTTTTCCTTTAAAGCTGTTGACCTTTGAATTCAGTGACAAGCCTCGACCGTGCCCTTCAATAAAACCAGATGAAGAAACCCTTAAAAATAATGACAGTGATACAAAACAAGAACGAAACTTTATTTAATTTGTTCCCCACTTGTGTTGAACAAGCTCATCATATCACATTCTTCTTCAGATGGAGACAAGCTTCAAGCAAGCAACTCAGGGGTGTGCAAAAGAAAGGCACAAAACTGTCAGGGAGGGGAAATGGTCAAATGTACAGAACCGAGACTCACAAAAATGAAACTCTGAGACCGAGACCAGCGGGTAAATCTATCCCTCCTGGTCTTTTCATAACTTTCATCTATCCTTCTGAAGGGCACTGTAGCAGTCTTAATTTAATATTTAGTGTTCATTAAACCTGTGTAAGTCATTACCCAGGGGGAAATTAACACATGATCATGAGGTGACAAAACTGTAATTGCTTTACCTTATACTCGCATATAAATCTTAAAGCAAAAAAGTGCATTTCAAGAAAATGACATTCTACTATCCTCCTAACACTAGTGACAGAAAAAAGTCCAAAAAATATATTTAACTGGTCCCAATACTGGTAAAGTGTCTTGTTGAGTTAGTGTCCCTTTTTAAGCTACAATTAAGTGAATATGTGCAGCAGATTTGACTTACAGCTGACAACAGTAATGTGACAAATGAAATAAATGCAGTGAACAGTAAATCTATTAGCTTGCTCGTACATTCAAGTCATCAAAAATCAATGTCATTCATTCTATACAAGAGAGTAATTTACACATATACTATTATACAGCACAGAAACCGAGAGGAAAAAGCCTCTGGGGTGGGTTTAGGGTTAGGGGGTGGATGGCTACCCACAGCCATAAATTTTCATTTTAAAACATGCAATCTATAATCAAACAATGTAATATCGATCATAAATGTTTTGGTGCTGGATTCAGTTATTGGCATCAAAGCAAAGCGATAAAAAAAAAAAAAAAAACATCTGGTGGGATTCATTTTCAACTGTCAGAGAAACAAGCTAAGGTTTATCTTTAGGTAGATATCGCCGCACAGGGATCAGAAAAAAAAGCAGAATTTCAGGGTGTTTCTGATGCATCGACGGGCAGGTAAGTGTTTTTTGTTTTTTTTTTTGTAATAGCTGTGAGGGTTTGAAAAGGGTGAGAGGCAGAAGCAGCTGGGAGGGATTATACAGACTGGTAGCCAGTGCGACTCTTCCTCCGGCCAATCAGGTAAGAGATAAGCACAAGGATGATTAGAAAGCTGAGTGCCACGCCCACAGCGATGGGCACCAAAAAGCTCAAATCAGAGTCCAGGAAGCATTCCTCAGCTGACAGACACAAAGACAGAGAGGAGATAGAGACGGAGGGTTAGTCAGGAAACACTGCTCAGACACAGGATTAGGGAGTTTAGAGCGGGTTAGACATGAAAAAAAAAAAGGATCAGAACCTAAAAATCACAAAAAGAACAAGGACAGGGTCATTCAGCGTTAAAAAGGCACAAAGCAAAATCAGTCAGAGGGAAACCGCTTGTTATTTATAAATTTTAGGCAGCCTCATCTAAGGAATTACTAAAATACTATGTGGCACAACGCTACATTGAAACATCAAAACACAGTCACAATTAATTTAAGGCAGCGATTCACTGAGTATCTTTAAGTATATTTAACTAAAAAGACTCATAGCCCGTGGCCATGTTTCTCTTTCTTCCGATGAAATAGGCCAGCAGAACAATAAGAATGAGAACAAACAGGGCAGCTCCGACAGCTATGGGAACAATGAAGTTCTCCTCATCATCAGCAGGGCAATCCACAGCTAGAGTGAAGAGAGCAGAGAAGTAAATGTCTTAAAAGAAATGAAGAAATGAATGCGCAGGCAGCAGAAAAGGGAAGCCACCCAGGTTCTAAAACGCACTGGCAGTAACATGAGACCTGCTGAAGTAAAGGAATGAAGAATAAAGGAACATTTACTCATGTGTCCCAGACACCAATGCAATTTTATTTGCACAAAAATACTAAAATGCTCCATTTCAATCTGACACAATGTGCAATCCAGTTTAATGCAGCCAACAGCATAAAGATGGAGATGAAATCAGCAGTCATTTGAGTTGACAACACACATTAACTGATATTTTCAGGATGGTCCTGCAGCACAAATTCCCTTTAATAAACATTTTTTTTTGTTTGTTTTGGAGATTGGACAATTAAATGAGGGGAATCATAACTAGAAACAAGAAAGTGCATGACATACCACAGAACATACAAATAGCCGTCGTTTAGATTAACTGAGGTGAATGTTGTGAACGTTAACCTTTATAGTCGTGCTGCAATACCATCCTTGTAATTAAGGCAACACAGTTTGAATAAAGCCAAAATACACAAGACAGCAAAAATCAAAGCTCAATTGTACATACACAAATACAACATCCTGGGAGATGAAACGTTTGAAGCAACATAGCTCTATTTGTTCTCATATTTAAAGTCAATTTCTGCCAGCATAGCTCCAGTCCTGTAGAGCTGGACCAGGGCTGACAGTACGCAGCATTCTGCTATAAAGCAACAATACACAGCACCTATCGCGTGTCACATCGGCTTACTATCATTACAAATACACTTATTCAGATTTTATTCGATACTGCTTCACTGCAACCGGCACCAACAAAGGCCCTGAACACTTCATCTGTGTTTTCTTATTAGGGGAATGGGGTTCAATATATTCTACTTAAAGTTTTGGTCATTTTAGATTTGACTTGGTGAACCAAATCAGAACAGATGAATATGAATAAAAAAGCCTAATTATAATGGATAATGAATGGAACTGTAGGAAATGAAATTTGCGGACAATACATATACCATACTTTTTGATTATT
>JAPTMW010000002.1:18035600-18047001 GCA_029822955.1 Ostorhinchus angustatus
TATTCTATTCTATTCTATTCTATTCTATTCTATTCTATTCTATTCTATTCTATTCTATTCTATTCTATTCAGACATGTCCATGGTGTATCTTTATTATAAGAATGTGTCTGTCCGTTGGTTGGTCAATCAAGTTTTCAATGCAATATCCAGCAATTTGACAAGTTTTACAAAATTCAGCTCAAACATTTTCTTTGGAACAAGGATGAACTCCAATGACTTTGGTGGCTGTAGGTCAAAGGTCAAGCTCATTTTCATCATGTCATGTCTGTCCAGCCATATGAGCACAGTATCTCAGAAACGCCTTGAGGGAATCTTTTTTTGTATTTGTACAAATGTTCACTTGGACTCGAGGCAGAACTGACCAGATTTTCATGGTCAAAGTTCAAGAACCAGTTTTCGCCCATAACTGAGCCCCAGCAATTGAGAGAAGTGCATGAACAGATTATGTAAGGATAGTGGACCAACTGAACTTATGGGTATTTGCTTTGTTAGATTTCTTCAATATAATGCAAATAAAAATGTGTTGATGACAGCTTTGACTGGTGGAGTAATGCATATTAGCTTTTCTTGGGACTGAATTAAAACATATACAAAATAAAATTTTACGCATATCACCTCAGAAATGTTGATGGTTTCAAAAGCAACTATACAAACTTGCAATTCCTATACTTATGCTAATTACCATACTATGTTTGACAGGATGTGTGTGGGTTTTTTTTTAAATCAAGCCTTCAACCCATGTTGAAAACATGTGTATACATAAAAGTATTATTTCCTAAGGGTGCAACGGTACACGTTGTACTGAATGGTACGCCCCTCACGGTTCAATACGAGCATGTACCATGGTATGGCTCATTTGTCATTTTCAAATGGCATTTACGGACAACTCCTATTTATATTAGAGCTTCACAAGATGACTGACTTACAGAATTCTACTGTCACTGGCTCGAGCTGGACGTGGAGCGCAGCCTTCTACTTCCAGCTACCCTTCTCAATACTAACATTGGTGTCCACTTTAGTAAAACCTCCTCTGTCGTCACCATATTTGTTATTATTGAATTTCTTCTTCTTCTCAAAAAACTTTTACTCCTCATCATGATATTTGGCCAGTATGGTAATTAAGAGTGGCGCCCTCTGGTGGATTGATTGAGAAATGCTCGTTCCAACATACATGAGGCATGAAAATATGAAGGCAGTGATGTTTGACAGAATTAGAAACGGACAAACCTATTTACGTACGTCAAGTGAACATAAATGAGCCTTAAGGCTCTCCTTCAGCTCCCAGTTATGTTTCGGCTCCAGCTGTCCTCTGCATCTGAACCGTACCGTACAATGAACTGAACAGTATGTATCGAACCATGGACAACCTGTACTGTTGTATCCCTATTATTTCCAGTATTGTAGTTTTAGGGACTCTTTTATTTATTTAATTTCATGACATTTCATTGGTTTGTCAATTGAAAATTGCACAAAATGATATTGGACACCTTCTCTGACACAGAGGTGATAGCTAAAACTTGGCATTGATGACTGTAGGTTATTAGAACAGTTCGACGAGAAATTATACATGTAGATGTGCGTTGCATGTCAACAGTGCAAAACATTCAGGTGTGAAGATGGACTGCAGATATGTGTGTCTGTGTGTGAAAGAGAGCAGTAGTTCTGGAAATAACTGGGAGCTATAACTCCTGCTAATTGCTGCCTTTTTGTTGTAGAGTATCCTCTTGTCTGCTGCCTTCAATCAGACTAATGTAGATGCCCTTTAAATACCCTTTAGAGTCAGACTGACTCTGATTGGCTTAACCAAGCTCATATGTGTTTTCCTTTTCCCTTTTCTTTTCCTTGTCCATTGTACTGTCCTTAATTAGGGTGGTTAACATTTACAGGTATAAATGATGCACATAATGAAGAAACTGTACAGGTTTATTTATTTTTGTTTGTCTTAATACCTACTTGTATGTATATTACTAGATAAATAACTCTTTGTCATCTGGATCATATTAAAGGGTGCTGTTAATTGTTGCAAAATTACTTTTTTTATGAACACATTCAAAAGGGAAGTTTATAATTCCAAAGCTCATGCCTCAGTTTCTTGCAAAAACAGTTTGCTCTACTTTACAACAATGTCAACCTGTGATCACAAGTCAAGTACACACACAAAATACAAGATCCATCCATACAAATAGTATAAACTTCAGATGACGAGTTAATGCATGTAAATATGGCCTATGATTAAAAGGTTGATATGTCACAAAATAAAGGAATATGGCGTAATCTTAGATGGAATTTGAGTAAAGCTAACATACCTTTATTAAGAGGGAGACATTTCCTTATGCGATATGTTGATGACCTACTGTATATATTTTCACAATATGACATTAATTACCAATAACTTTATATGTTTTAATAAGAAATAACCCTCTGCTATGATGACATAACAAACCCAGACAGTAGTTCATGTATATTTAACATTTAAAAAAAAATTTTTTTTTGGGAAATATCAGCATTTTACTGATTTTATTTATGGACAGGTTGGAAATGCCAGTTACAAGAGAGATAGTCATATCCTGTACATAAGTAGAAGTCCATGTTGCCATTCATTACAAAGTAAAAGTATGGAGTATAATCACTCTAATTCCCTTTTTTTTCCTTTTTATTCAAGAAAGGACAAACAATATATAGTGCATTTTAGATACAATGTCTTGAATTGTTTTTCTTGGTTTTGTCTACAATTCATTCTCTAATGACCAGTGCTTCCCTTATTAATATGAAGGTGACCCCAAATCTATTAATTTAATATGTCTCCAAATATACATATTATTCTGACCTGTGCGTTTTTAATGGTGCTTAGTATACAGTAGTGGGAAAAGGTTTTCGCACACCCTTAAATTGTACACAGTTTCCAATATTATCATGAAATATATAAAAATCATATCTAATTTTGAAATTGCACTGGTTTTTTTCAGTGGTTGTATTCTTATCTTATGTTTCTTGGGAGTGGTATCTGCTTTGTCACTGGTTGTCCTGGATGGTGGGAGACCGCAGCTCATTAGTGTAAAAATATTGTGAATGCTCAACATTACCCACAGATGGAAACACCGTGGTAAAAGTCCAGATTTTTATTTTATTCCCGGACTTTGTTAAGAGGCCAGTGATTTACCAGTTTTACCGTCTTGGGGTAGATTTTCTGAAAACAAAGCCAAGAGAAGGTGCTGAAGCCTCGTTTTCTTTCAGACTACATCCAGACTAATACAAAGATTAGTTTCATTTCAAAACACTGTTCAGAAAGAGTCAATAGTAGTAAAGTAAAATGCAAAATGTAATTGTACAGTAGCTGTTAGTAGAAACAGGAATGACAGGATGACTTGTACGTATTGAATTAATGACTGGGAGTGATGGCAGATGTCTTGTTTTCTCTCAGAAGAAAATGTGGTAGCAATGCAGCAAATCAAGGGAGGATACCTATGATAAGACCCAGGCAGGCAGCAAATGTGAGTATCAGTGTCATCCTTTCCAAACTTAACACTTCTGTCAATCAACATACAACACAACCCCAGCGTTTCCAAACTAAAACAGGGTCGGCAGTCTCTGGTTTAGATGTTCTTGATGCTAAATGTTCAGTTTCTAAACAAAAATGTATAAATGTAAGTATAATAAGTGGCATCAGATAACTTGAGTTTCAATGCACTGAAGGAGGATGCTGCAAAACACTGCCTACAGAAGCTTTAAAGGATGGATCAGAAACACGGCATAAACTGTATATCAGGAGAGAAACTGTTCACAAGTTTTCAGTTTCTGCTAGAGTGGCTTTGGTAATGGTACACTCAACCTCAGTATGCTTCAAATCAAAGTTGATTTCATTTCCCAAAATAAGTCTTCCAAATGTGGGCACAGCTGTTGTCAAACAAACCAAAATGAATGTGTTTTCAACTCTTCCTAACCATGAGATGCACCACAGAACAAGAATTGAACTGTGTTGGTGTCTGTGGTTGGCGTCTCTGACATTTCATCACTGCGTCTGTTAATAGACAGAAGTTTGGCTTTTTTCTATGCTGTTTTGGGTTTTTTAAGGTTATCAGGCTTCTCAATTTTGAGGTGGTTTCACTAAATGTAACACTATGTCTTTTATTAATTCTTTTTGGAAACCCTTTCAAAGGATCATGGATTCCTTCACCTAATACCTTCTGACATATTACACCACCATGCCCCTTCTCAACAGTGCAGTATTTACACTGTAGGTATTCATGAGGGTCTACGGTCTATGGAAAGTAGCAGATTGCATGTGATGGTCTTGTTAAGGAACATAAGTCAACCATGCCACAAAGTTCTGCAAATTGCCTTGCAATGCTATCTCATACCCTGAAAGTCGATTACATTATTGAAGACAGACTTGAGGAATTGCAGACTCGACCCATTTGTTCCCCAGAGCCCCACACGCTGCTTCACTGTAAAATGCGATACCTCTTCATTAATCCTGCTGATTGGAGAGCAGCCCAGTAGGATGTATGCAGTTTGAAAGCTGACTGCACAACTGAAGTTTGTGTGTGGACACGCACGCATCTGTTCAGTTATGAGTATGTGTGCGTGTGCGTTCACATCTAAAGACATGTACAGTGTCTGTGTGTGGTTAGTCAAGCATCAGTGCCTCCGAACTCAAAGTCCTCCACCTCTGAGTGTGTATATATGGGTGTGATTTGAACGCCAAAAGACAAGTCTTGCATCCATCTCATGTGACAGCTCCTGACCTTCTAGTAATCCCAGAATTTCTCACTATCTCACTCCCCATTACCCCACGTACACATGCACAGAGACAGCAGGCATGTGACCTGCTGCATCAAAGCCGGCCAGCTCATTCATCTGCAGCTGAATTGACAGACAGTCACACTCAGGTCTCTATCATCAGCTACCGAGCAAAAACCTGTTGTCATTCTATCTGCATTCCTGCTTTAAAGTTCACAGTCCTTCAGTCCATGTTATATCATCTCCTGTGCCTGACTTGGTTTCTGGTTTTGATCAGTCACTGGAGAAAGACCATTAAGGTCAATTTTGTCATTTTTCTACAGATTTTCTTCAGTTGGGGTCAAGTCTTCTTTGCTGCACAGCAATCTGCCAGAAAAGTGTTTAACCCTCATGGCTTTACATGACACCGACAATACAGCTGCAGCAGCAATTTTCATTATATTTCATTACAAGATGACAATTTCTCTTACAGTTCAGTCCCAAGCAAAACAGTCTGTCTTCCCTCCCAAGCTTGGCTAATAAAAATAATTTCAAAGATTCCCTTCCTGAAGCATAACTTGTACTTTCCATAGTTGACATAAATGGAGGACATTTTACCAAAAGATGCATCCCTTATGCATTAGACAGGACCATAAACCAAAAAATGATCCTTACTATCAAATTAAAGTGCCTCATGGAACAAAGCTGATTCTGTTACAGTACTTTTGCGAGAAAGCAATAAAACCAAAGAACAGAATACAAAAATAATATTGCAGTTAAAGACATTATAAGCGTTACATTTGGATCTCACAAACATTCAAAACAAAAAGACTCATTATAACAACTTTTTGTCAATATTTATCTAATTATAAGAATGTAATACAGTATTTGTACAATCATTAATGAATAACATAATAAGAATGTGTTGCATGTAGTTCAGACTACGATTATTATATCTACATAAGGAGGTCACCTCTACAGTCTGATATGTTTTTACAGTAGTACAGAGGTCAGTGTCCTCAGTGTCCTTCTTCTGCACTTGATGCCATTAATCTTAAACACTGAACCTTATCATTTGCTTTCCGTATTAAATACAGTAAAGACACATAATAAAGTAACAATTAACATGACAAAACATTTTAAAATAATGCCAAATAATGTGTAACTTGTAGTCTTATGAGACACAAGATTATAACATTTGCCAATGTGTTCTTTAATTCGGTTCACTTTCAACCCTTTTATTCATTTTTTCAGTGATGGTTTTTCAAATCCACAGTCAGATTTACCATTTGATAGACATATATTTACCTATGAGTATGTAAAGACCACATTCAGAGCTAAAAGGAGATGGAATATTGAATCTACAGGAGTCCAGGTGATGTTCTGCTGTTTCTGGTCCATTGTACCCATATTTGGATAACATTTTACAGCAATCATAGGCTAAAAATGATTGGTGGACAGAGGAATAATGATGTAGTGACCATATTTGCATATTTGGTGTCAAAGTTGAGCTAATGCTAAGTGCTAACTTACTGACTCAGTAACATTAAACTTCATCAAATGCTGCAAGACAAAATAATGTAACAGTCTTGTTAATAGAACCCATGTCTGTCAGGAACGAAAATTTGTATTATTAAATTAACCAAAACTGTGAAAGTCCAACTTGGCAGGTGAGTGAGCTGTCATACAGACCTGTCAATCAAAGTCTGGCAGACCATAAAGCCTTCTATTTGAGCAGAGATTAGATTAACAGAGGAAAAACATTACCATGGACCATTAGATCACTTATTAGAGAGTCCAAATACAACATGAAACTGAAATAACTCCTCAGGACTTATGGGATGTATTTTCAGAGAGAAGCTCATTGTTACTCTCAGGAAATCCATAGTTTTTGGAGTCACCCCAGCGATCGTAAAACACCTTTAAGATATTCCCGCAGTGGCTTCAGTTTGGAGCCAAGATCCTTGCTTTTTGGATAACAGTTTGTTCCAGTACAGGTAGAACACAATTTGTTGTATTCACATGTTGCTTCTGCTGCCCCCAAGTGGCCACAAAGTCTGTTATTATCATCTATTACATCACAGTGTTCACATGACATTTAATTTGATGTCAACGTAAGTTTTAGCTTGGCCTCAAAAATAGTCTGAGAGGGCGAAAGGTGTTTATCTGAAATCAGTCAGTATGGATCAATTCACAAAGATCTTTTAAAGAAGTTCTGGGATACTTTAATACAAAAAAAGTTATCCACTTTAGTTTAATAATGTCCTAGAGTTAAAACCAGTGTTTCCATGGTAACAGTCATGGTAAGCAGTGTCACCAACTGACAAAAAGGAAAAAGAAAAAAAAACCTGGGTCATACTCAATATGTTGGTGAGAACATTGTGAAAAATGCAAACTGAAGAGAAGAGTTTTAAGAGGAATTTAGAAATATACTGCCATGTCATCTTCCCTCAACATAAGTATCTTCATTCTGATGACTTGTGAAGTGCTGAGGCTATTTTTTCTCAAATCAGTTCATGAAGCAGACCATGTCCCAGACCATTCTCTGCTGCTTGAGTTAAAAATCTTATCCTGAAAGTGGTATATGGCTGTGTAATGAAAACGTCAGCATAACATTATGCAGAAGAAGATTTTACACAGGCTATAACTCTCGTGGTAGTTGCTACTGCAGAAAGGTGTTACTCTTGTTCTATACGTGAATCTCTGGCTTCAAACCTCCGTCTCACAGCAGTGTCTGATTTACCGTCTGTTATCTGCAGCTTCCTTTATCTCTGAACAATCTGGTTTCACTTGGGCTCCCAGCTCTATTTAAGAGCACTCTGTCAACACAATGAGAGGAGGAGATATTCCTCCCAAGCCAAAGTACCCAAAATTACGTATTGTGTCGTAAAGAAAGAGAAGATCTATTTTACATGGCTGGTGCTGAAACCTCCTAATTTCTTCAAGATGTTGGAATTCTTTATGGTGCAGATGAAACTAACTTACATCTTCCCAAATTCGGCATATGCTTATGATCACTTATCTTGACTTAAATCTGAAATTTGTACAACCCCAGTATTTCTGAATACGCATAAAGGAAACAAAAACTGTTAAACTGTCGTGTTGCAATCCTTGGGAAGTGGTAAGGTCTGTAATCAGTTTCCCCAGGCCTCTGCAGTGGCACAGCAAACAAAGGCAGCTCAAAGATTGGAAGTGAGTGACCCCAACATGGCCAATGTTGTTTACTTTATACAGAGACTGACGGCTGCATACTACACTGCACTGTGTATACGTGACTGAGGTCACAAAACCCTCAATATGACTGCATAACAAGACAGGACTGCTACTAATTATCTCATTTCTTCTGCATATTTATGACCTTTCTCAATTTGTCTCTAAGTTTCCTAATTATATCTCTCTGCACAACGTTGGGAGGCTTACTTTTAAAATATCTCAGTACAGATACAGAATTCATGCCCTGAAATGTAATTTGTGATGATTTAAGTGGGATTACACAAGATGATTAACATATTTTTAATGAACATGACATTTATAGTGTTACATGTGACAATATGTAAGAGTCGGTTTAAGTTACTGAGACTATTTAAACAATGTCTTGCATTATTATGGCATGTAGCAGTGTGAATGAATGTGACATTCACACACTTTCTAGTCACAAAAACAGTGTGATTGTTTGTCTGACAAATTTTTCCTTGACTTTCTATTTCCCGCAGCATCAGGATTCAGTGACAACCAGATGAAAAGGTGAGACAAAAACAGTTTCTAGTGACTGTACAATTTTATTTTGTTTTCTGTTAGTTTCTAAAGTGCATGTTGGGTTTTGACAAAAAATGGCACCATAAAAAAGCAGTTTTCAGCCTGAAACAACAAAATAAAAAGAGGTTATTAATAACTGTAATGTAAAAGTAATGTTCAGTCATGATGCAACATTGAACATTGTAACTCCATCCCCTTATGTTGTGTGTGAACAGTTTGGCCACACTGTTTGTACACAATGACTGTTTATTAGCAAGAATCTGGTGACAATGACACATATCATGATACAGTCATATTACAGTGTTTGTTTGTTTTTCAAACCTGCCTACTCGCACAAGTGGGACTGAAATCTACTTATTAACAAATTGTTTTCATTTCCTAGAAGTTAAAATGAAGAGTGTATTGTGAAGCTTCATTTGCATGGGCAACACTCAACAGAGATGAGATATAAACAGGATAACTAATTCCATCATCACCCACTCTGGAACACATCAGTGGGCCTCAAGCAAGAACGACTCATACTAACAAATTTGCTCTTAAATGCCAATATGAGTGATTCAGTAGAATTTGCCGAATGCACCATTTTTTTTTTTCATTTTATGAATTGTGCTTATGGACACAGTTTACGAGTGGTCCTGTCCCGCTGTAGGAATCATGTGCAAATTCTTTCCTGTAATTGTAAAGTTTTTAAAGATTGTGTATTTTACTGCTATGAAGCAATTTCGAGTTTGGAACCCCTTCTCCACTTCTCCGCTTGCATTTTGTTTGGGAAAGAGCCGATCATCATTGTTTATGCAGATCATTTGCACATTTTCCTGATGGTATAAGCGTTTGCTGACACGGTGCATTTATACAAACCTGTTGTACTAAAAAATAATAGAAAGCAAGAGCAAAGCAAGTGATTTTGTCTAAGCCAAACACTAACTAGACTAACTAAAACATTAGCAACATCATGTTTAACAACCATGCTTTGACCATAGATTGTGTGAAAATCCTAGTATATGGTAATGTAACTGGACATGTATGGTATTAGCCACTATATGCATACGCTCTGAGTAAATAATAGAACATACTTCCCTGCTTCCTATTTTAGAACAATAGGATTTTGATTGGCATTTATCACAGTCCCTAGAATGCTGGCAACAAAAGAATGAACCCATCAGCAAAACAATAATTCAATACAGGTTTTGTTTCTTTATGTAATCTACTAATATTTAAGTATAGAACCGTATAAACACAGTTACTCATATTGTGTGTTTTATAACACTGTATATATTGCGTTACTCCCCATCATACTGTATTGTCTCTCTGTAGACCACATTACATCGAAGAGGAGGGATCTAGAGGCTGGCGTCCACTGTCTGTTGTAGTTCAAGTGATTTATACTCAGATGATAACCCCAAAAATCCACAGCAAACATTATGGCCTCTTTAAAAAATATCTTCCACTCCTCAGAGATATAGGGGAATGTGCATTACAACCACAGTCTATCCCATCAATCCCAAAGCAGCAGAGGGAACACCCATGATGTACTCCCACAAATGTTTACTGGGCTCTAATCCTTCATGTTGTTCAAACCAGTCAAACGCTGCTGCACAAGTCATTACATGTAATTGCTTTGGTTTGTGAGTTGACTCAAAGACTCAAAGCAAACAATCGCTGAAATGCTCACTTCCAGGAAGCCTACACTCCTGTAACCTGATGTAATTATTGTACGTTGATGTGATCCTGTAGATGTGACAGTGGTTGACAGCCAGCGTGGAAGGTGTTGTTCACAGAGCATCCATGTTCATCCATGTTCGGCCACGGTGCCCTGCCTTCCCCTCTGCCTCTGACTCACACTCTCTACACTGTTGCCAGGGCTACCATTTATTAATACTGGTCCATAACTTTGAACCTCATCACTAAGCTACAGTACAGCGTGGTCGATAGCTGACACGAGAACCGAACCCCCTAACAAACTCGCACACAGAAACACACACAGACACATTCAAACACCTACACACACATGGCTTTCTGTACAGTTGATATAGATTGTGAATGGGTGCACTTATAATGGAGAGAAGGTTTTGGAGAACAGGGTGTTCACTGAGACTGGAGAGAGAATCTAAAGAAGAATAGGCTGAACACTAGTGACCCCTTGTGGTCATTAGTGATAATGCATTTTAGAATCCTATTCCAATTCTCAAAATGTTCATTATTTCTCAAAATGTTTACCCAAATGTTGCCCAGGTTTGTGAAGGTTTTACTCTTAAATAAGGACGTAAAACAGGTCATAACACTACATGACTTATTAAAAGAAAAATCACTTATAGATTCGTCTTTTGTGATGAGTAGTGTCTAGCAATAAGTAGAATATCAACAAAAAATCTATGTATACACATTTTCTAATTAATTAGTACTGATGTAAAGCTGCCAGAAAACAAACAAACAAACAAAAAATACACCAGTGTTCTTAAAATGTGAAAGTTTTAGTTTTTACATATGAATCATCATATGAAGCCACAGATTCACTAGAAATGAACTAATAGCATTAACGTCATCAGTAGTGAAATGGCAGATACAGAAAACATATAGAGCAGCAAAAACCTCAGATTATGTTAAAACCTACTGTAGTGCCTAATAAAAACTAGACCTAAACTTAACATCTACAGTAACTGATAATACTGAAATAGATACAGTCTGAAACTGTGGCTTACTTTTGCTGATCTTACCAGTAGATGATAGGTTTTGCTGTGAGTAATTATTTAATTTCAATCCAGTAATTCAAGCAGTGTTAATTTTGCCATCAAATTTTGATTTAGTCTTAGTTTTTTGACGAAAATGCCATTTTAGTTTTAGTCACATTTTCTGAATCGTTTTAGTTTTAGTCTAGTTTTAGTCGACTAAATGTCTTTGAGATTTTAGTCGACTAAATAGTACATT
>JAPTMW010000002.1:18244323-18261595 GCA_029822955.1 Ostorhinchus angustatus
TCAGAGCTACATGTATGCATTCATGTTTCAACTCTAGCGCCACACCCAAAAGTGACAGACTAATTCACTGAATTTACACAGTAAATATGAATCCTATTACTGGAATGAATTTGGTAAGTTCTTTTTTTTTTAATATACTTTTTGTTTTAAGTTCATTTGGAGTAAATGGCTTGCAATCACACCTTTCAACCCAAAAAGTATACAGATTTATAATACTGTACATTCCTCCCACACATTAATCCTGAAAAGGAACACAAAAACTTGACAATATAACACAGAACATAAACATATGCATCATATTTAAGTCTGACTCTGGGAATTTCTTAGTCTTCTTCCATAATCTATCCTACAGTCTTTTATAATGCTCGTTTCTTCTTCCATCTCACCTTAAACAATTTTGATAAATTCCGATAATTATGATTTATTGTTTGCATTTTACTTATTTAACTTACTGTTGCTTTTCATTTACTTCACAGGTTTCCGTCAGTATTTTTTTTATCCACTTCGGTGCTGCTACTCTTAAAATTCTACAAAGATGTTTATCTGTTTGCACAAAGACAAATGTGCAGCTCATAAGAGGAGTGTTCATGGATTTACTTTTACAGATTTCACCCACAGTACAGTCATAAGAGAGCTGCATCTGTGTGTTTGGGTCTCAGCTACTGAACCACTACCGACTTAGATCATACATGAATTAGTCATTTGCTTTGATTTACTAATGTATGTATCCAGTGAAGTTGATAAGTGGTCCAAGATCAGCGTTCTGCGTAAGGAGAGAGAACGGTGCGTTCCTTAACCCTTACATCCCGTTAGGGTCAGACTGAACCCATTCTTACATTTGACAGTAATAAAAACTCCATAAATCAGAGTTTTTTCAACTCTGAAATTTAATATATTTTTAAGTGACCCCAAGAGGTGCTAAAAATCAAGTATTTCTAAAAAAATATATATGTTCTTATATGGATTCTGCAAATTTGTGCACAATGAAGCTAAATGAGAGTAAAATTTGACCATATCTGACACTGACTTGAGTTTCAATAAAATACATTTAAGTAATTGTAGCGGTTACATTTTTAAGTAGTGTAAAAAAACAAACAAACAAAAAAAAAAAAACAGGACATGATATAGTGTAATAATAGTGATAAAATGAGTGGTGTCAAGCCTAAAAAACATCATATTGGCTATTTAGACAATTTTAACAGATCTATAGTTTGAAATGTGGTCTAGACACTTGAAATGAACCATAACTTGGAGGTAAAGAGAGTACATAAGGGTTCAATGTGTAAGAACACTGCTTATAAATGATGTTAAAAAAAAAAACAGACTGTGATAATGAGCATGGTACAGAACTTTCCTACTACTTCTTGATCATTATCTCTTTGCAGGATGTGTATATCAAGCAAAAAAAAAACAAAAACAGGTACAGGAAAGATAATAGTCCATAATAGAGGATTATGGTGAGATTTTTGCCATGCTTCCACTGAATAAACCTTCCTGTAAGGCGTATCTGCTTGGTTTGGTAATCTGACTGTCACCCTCAAGTCCCAGCTGAACCGTCTGGTGCGCTCAGCAGTGAAGGTGGTGGGTGGTCAACAAAACTGCTCTCAAATTGGCAAAGAAAATGACTCTGGACCCATCTGACATGGTCTTTCCAGAATCTGAACGACTCCCATCTGGTCGACATTTTCGCACTCCAAGGTTAGACGCAACCATTACAGCAACACTCCAGTTCCTCTGACGATGAGAGCGACTCTACGGATGGTGTCATGTTGTCACGCAGGTGTACTTGGATGAACTCACCAAAATTCCCTCACCCGCACAAAAAAATCTGAACTGATCTGGTATTAGGAAAGAAAATCAGCTGATTTATGACACCAACCTGTGGACACAATTGTGCTAAATAATTAAAAGCATATAATAAATGTTTACCCTTGATTTGGGAAATCATCTGACGCTGATAATAACAGAAAGCTGTCGGCAGTAATCGATGTGAATGTAAATGAATGAATGAATAAAACCTCAAATCTAATTGAATGTGTCTCTTTCCATAAACCTATGGAAATAATCATTAGTTCACAAAGACAAAGCAGTGAAAAATCAGGTTACGTTGTTTTTTCATGAGTGTGTATGTGTGAAAATGTGAGTCTGTCAAGTCCCACATGATGCAACAAGAAATAAAGTGTATTTATATTAATGTTAACAAAAAACCCAATTTTCCCAATAACAACTAACATATAAATCAAGAACATCTGATGCTGAAACATGGCCTACAGACAATTAATATTCAGAAAACAGCTCATTGAAAGGTCATGTGAAGGACTAGTTTTATTGAATTCCTATAGAAATTCACATGTGGTCTAATTATTCCAAACCCACACACTAGTAATGAGCCCTTCTTTTTTGATGCCCACGTGGATGATTCTGACATCTTAGTGAGCCCAGTCTATTGTGCATTCATTTATTTTTCTTTTCATCAGCTACAAATCACCAAACCAATGTCCTGCTACATTATTTTTTGTTGAGCAATTGAACAGTTCTGTGTGAGATTTGTGAGTCTACCATTTGTGAATACACACCCTTGTGCGTGTGCTGCTGTTTATTTATATGTTTGACACTTTATATGATGGGTACCAGTAAGGTTGGCAAATTGAGGCATTTGTTATTTATTTCCATGTCTCTCAGTTCACTTTGCTCGATTTGGCCTGTTGTTTGGTCGTCTGATGGGGGCCTTGATAATGTGAAGGGTTAAAAGAAAAGGATCAGATTCATTAAACAGGATGCCGTACCTGTGAGGAAGGTCTTCATGCTCGGGCTGTGTGCCAGTTTGACCGGTGTGTGTCCAGAGTACGTGGCCAAAGTGGGATCTGCTCCATGGTTCAAAAGCAACCAGACTATTGGTAGATTATCACTGGCCACTGCATCATGAAGGGGCCTGCAGAGAGAACATATCACCAGAAATACCTTTACAACATTGTACGGCTGTATACTATATAAACATTTAAAAAAACAAAACAAAACAAAACAAAAAACCTGGACTAACAGGTGCACAGATCACACAAAAAATAACTCAGATTGAACTTCACATACTTTTCTGTGGAAAAAAAAATAACAATCTGTGTGAGTGTTTGATGTAGTGCACATGGGTATTTAAGGCTATTGTAAGTTTTTCCTACTTCATTCTGCAAAAAACCTCCATCCACAAAAAAACATGTTTCTGAAACATCTCCATGTGAAGATCCACTTCAAGTTGTAAAAGCACGAATAAAGTTCTGCCAAAATAAGCAGAAGAACAGCGGGTTGTATATGTGTATATCTTCACATTTTCAAAAATCAAAGTTATAAACACCAAAATGGATAAATAAATCTGAATCACTTAAAATAAAAGTCAAATTAGTAAATCTGGAGCTGAAAAACCACAGTGATTCTAAGTGAGATTCTTATTTTGTAGGTACTATTTTCCCTCAAAATCAGTATTTACCATTTTGTAAGCTTAATATTAACTACTGGCCACTATCGGTGTTAATTTTTGAAGAAGGTTTATAAAAGTTCTATCAGCACTGATTAAACATGAGTGAACACTGAAAGCGGTGGTGATCTGTAGTTTGGCTGATAAACTGGGCAGTGTGACATAAAATGCACATGGATGAAAGGTCAAAATGAAAAGGCTATAATTCAGAAAATATGTGAAGAATGACCATTTACGTAGTCTTTAAAAAAGACCAGAAAGTGTTTATAAAGAAAATCCTGACATTGTATATCCTCATTTAGTATGTTAATGTCATTGAAAGTGAGTAAATGTAACAATGACGCAATAATGATGAGGCTATTCTGACATTTCAGTTTGTGAAAATACAAAGCAGTGACTGTTTTAGCTGAAAAATTAAGATAAAAAAAAACAACATACAAGATACAAGGGCCATATGTGTAAAGCATGTGCACAAAAGTCTCACCTCGTTCCATCCTGAGCGCTGCAGTTGACATCAGCGCCATGTTTGAGCAGCATCTGGACAATCTGAGTCCAGCCTCGAGAGGACGCCTCATGCAGAGCTGTGTAACCTGCGTTGTCACGACGATTGACCTCCCTGATGTCCTTTTCAAGACAGTACTGAACCACATCCTGAAGATCAGAAGAAGGATGAGGAGTTAACGTCAGTCAAAAGTACCAGGGACAGTAAAAAAACGCAATTCTGAGGTTCCTCTGCTTGGCCCCTAAATGTGAATACAGATCTGTAAAGGCCGTATGACAGTGTTTTTCAACTTTGGGGTCGGGACGCCATGTGGGGTCACGTGGAATTCAAATGGGGTTGCCTGAAATTTCTAGTATTTGATAAAAATAAAAACGTACTAATAAAAAATATACGGTGACTTGAGAGAGACAATTATAATACATAAAAGACACGACAACCTGAAGCTGAAACTGAAGTACTGTGGTACTGTTTATCTGTCAAATGTTCAACGGACTGCTTATGATGGAGTGCACTTCAAAGTTGTTCACTGTGAGCGAAGTGATTCAAGTGCGTAATCACGGAAAGACTAACAGATTCGTGATCCTTAGGTTATGACTGGGGTTTTACAGATTTGATGGAAAATTGGTGACGAACTTCAAACACTGCGTTAAGTTATCAGTGTGTTTTTGATGGTTGAGCCGAGCAACAGATGAGGTGTTTATTTGTTAATAGTGGCCTGCCAAGGGACTGAAGATGGAAATTAACCTAAACTTGCATATTTACTTATATATGTTCATTAATATGCATAGCAACAAACACATACAAACATATATGAGAGAGGGAAGGGAAATCAATTGCAATCAATATTACTCCAAAAAATGCCAAAAAAATCTACAAATATTCTTCATAAATATATTTAGTACATACTTAGAAATGAAGTTGATATGTGGGAAACGCATCTCTTAATGAGTAAACCCCAGGGCAAAAAAAAAAGGCAGGTACTTTCTGCCAAACCTTCGTCTGATTTAACGCTGTAGACTGATTTGAAGTTTATAAGTCTGAAGCTCAAATGTTATCAAATAGTAAATCCTATTTGCCTTGTGAATGTTTTTCCCTCATAATAAAAACGCTGTCTAAATATCTAACTCCGTTTCAGTAAATTATCAGTGAATTGGTTTACCTGATAGCCCAAACGAGCAGCACGTTGAAGCAAAGTCTCCCCGGCGTTCTTATTGACGATGAGCCGACGGACCTCTGGAGGAACGGGCCTTTTGGGCGGAGACTCCGAGCCGCTGCTTCTTCCTGAAGAGCCTTTCTTATTGGATGGAGGGGATGGCAGGGCTGGGGGGCTGTCTGCCTTTTTCACCTCGGTGCTATCATCACCCAGGGCTTGCGAGGCGCCACGCTTGCCCAAGCTGCTGCGTTTAGTCTTAATCTAGAATAGAGATTTAGGAGTTATAAATAGCACTGAAGAATGGAAATTAATTAAATGTACTGTCAAGTCAGGGGAATAGTTTTCAATTACAAGGGACCTATGAGGTATTAGAGCGGCTGCCTCCATAAAGGAGAACACCACTGCAGTTATGCAGCCACAGGGGGGCACTGTAAGCTAATGTATTCATGGGACAGTGTATTTGTCTCTGTTGTATGAAATCTACAAGTAGTCTAAAGGAAACACCAGTGAACTCTTACCTTCTGCTCATCGCTGTCACATAGGTGTTTGCTTTTGAACTTCCTCTTCCCTGAAGGCTTGTCGTTGCACTCTGGAGACGCCTCACTCTCCTGGTATCGAACAGACCCTGAGCGGGTGAACGAGGGTCTGCGTGGCGTGGGCTCCGGGCTGGAGGCAGGGGGACTCGGACACTGATTTGTCTGTACGTCTGTAATGATCATTTTGATATGGTGATCAATCTCCGAACAGATGAACAAACTGAAAATTCACAAAGCAAACTTCATGTTTTATGTCTACGTCTGCTGTTTTTGTCTGTAATATACAGATTCAGCTTCTGCAGAGCCCAAAAGTGAGAAAAGAGTATTTTCGGTGGTATTTTGTGCCGACATCAGACAGCATGGCTCCTCCTGCACAAATGGCCCTCGGCTTATGTGCTGAAACTGGCAACTGCTGTGAATGAACTCCTCTGCTCTGCTTTTCGTCTATGCTCCGGTTTGTTCAGTAAATTCTCTACGTATACACGGTTTCAGGACAGTCAGCACCTCAGGAAGATAAGCTGCAGATTGAAAACATTTATTGTCTTCATTATCAAATAGTTTTTTCACATTACATTGATCTGAATGTTGTAGTTTTTGCCCATTACCCTGCTACCGTTCATAGTCACTTCTGAACCTCAAATCATCAGCAACAATCCATCAATCCACATCCTGTTATTGGCTCACATCTTTTTTGAAAGTGCTCAGGGGTTACTAACCATACTTTTCTTAACTTTTATTTATGAGCTGATTCTCGTTTTCAAAAATGACCTGGACATATAGATACGAACAACCACTGGCTCACATTCACACCTACAGGCAATTTAGATTAACCATGCATGTCCTTGGGTGGTAGGAGGAAGCCGGAGTACCCAGAGAGAACCCACGCAAACACGGGGAGAACATGCAAACCCCACACAGAAATGTTCCTGGTGTTGGAATCAAACGCAGGACCCTCTTGCTGTGAGGCGACCGTGCTGCTCATAGACCCATTCACCAAGTTATTTACTTTTATCAGTAGCCCATCTTCGTTATGAGAGTAATAATTCTTGACCATAAATGACAAAACAATCTGTAACATTCAAACGTCATCCACTGGGGTTTAAAGTTTACATTTGAGCCTGCTGTAGTCCTAACTGCGATTTAGCCACGTTTAAGACGGAAACTAGAAGATGTCCCCTTTTAAATTAAGTCTAATAAATGCATTTTGACTCTACACTTGTTCTGTTATAGGTCTCAGCTTTGCCCAAAACAAACTCGCCATGAAGAGTAGATGTTGAAAGGTTAAATTAGTCACTGTGCTCATTGCAAGCCCTGGTGTAAAATTTGGATTAATCTGGTCTTTTTTTTGTGTGTGTGGCTGTTCTTATTACTTTAAATGGGGGCAATATCACATTTCACTGAGAACTGGTTATCATCTGAAAGAAATCCAACTGTAAAAAGAACAATAAGAAGGATGTTACACATTCCAGTACGTTCCCTCATGTTCGGCTTGTGTAGAAGAATCACTCCAAAGGCTTATTTGATCCAACACCTCCTTGTCCCTCCGATGGTCACCTAGTCTGGCTTTCTGGATGTACTCTGTTGGGACGAGGGACATTTCTGCAGCAGAGTGGAAGGATTATCATTTTCCTTCCTTCCGTTATTTCTGTGCTCTGAGAGTCCCCCTCGCCATTTCAAAGAACAACAACCTCAAAGCTGCAACTGCACCCTGAAAATCACAAGTTTTAACAAAGATACACACACTGTTTTCTTTTCTATGGACTAAGTCATTTTCATATCATTACATGCTTCCTCATGCGCTCATGATTCACCATAATAATGTCTCTTTCTACACTGTTTTACAATTTCGCTGTTGCTGTATCCTGCGCTGCCTGAGGACAAGCTAAAGAGCAAAGACAACTTTTATCCTTATTCCTGAATGACAATGAAGGGTGTAAGACCCATCTACAGCATTCACACGAGACTACTGATCATCATCATTGATACAGCGACGCTCCCACCAATGCACAAATGTGACCAATGCAATGATGCAAGTCACAGGAACTTTCCATATTGAGGTTACATTAAAAAAAAGTCACATTGAGATTAAATTGGGCAATTCTGCAATTTAAAGCAAAATTCACTCGCTTAATTATAAACACTGCAGTTTAGTACAAAAAAATGCAGAAACTTCAGAAATTCACACAAAAAACTAAAAATTTGCAAGCATCTCTCTTGGCTTAGTGTTACTAAATCCAAAATATCACCCAAAAAAATCAGAGGTTATGTTTATTTTTTCTTATTTCTGCCATTTCATCACCTTGAATGTGCAGATTTAAATGGCAACCTTGTAAAATTAAATAACTGGGGTGCATAATATTGCAGTTAAATTCCTTGTAAATTGTGCTGAAAATAATCAGGGTTTGGCCACTTCACCTCCAGTGTGACTGTAGCAATAGACATTCTAAAATCAAGCAACATGTGTATTACGTTGAAAAAAAAAAACAAAAAAAAACCCTGCTCTAATTGACATTTTACAAGACAACTATGTACTGAGTCTGAATAATTAGATGAGAATGTCCTATTGCGATTACTATTGGCAATATTGAATAAACTTGCTTGGTTATCAAGGAAAATATACAGATTACTGATCTCTTTGAAGTGTGTATTTTTCATCTCAAACATAAAATCTTGATCCAATATAAAAACAGCACAAAAATCCCTCAAAAAATGACTTGATTTTGTGTGTTTTACAGTTCCTCTCTCTGCAAGTGACTAAAATCCAAAATATCACCATACACACAGTAGACCTTTAAATTGCAGCCTTTTACAGTGATTATATAATTGCACAGGCTGACATTACAACTAATTTTGCTGCTCTACTGTGTAACAATATAAAAATGTACCAAAAAAAAAAGTCATGTATTATCAGTTTGTTCAATCGGACAGTGAGTTCCATCGGTGTCCACATTACCAACGCACTCTCTGTCTCTTTAAGGGTTAATCAGAAACGTGACACCTGATACGTGGTCAACGCTAGGACACTCCCTCTACTTGGACCGTAATTTACACGAGACATCAACACTCACCCACTAAAAGCCTGATCATTTTGTTCTTATCACCTGACAAACACTTTAAAAAAAGAGAAACAATCACTGTCCAACCGCTTTCATTGTCCAATTATTTCACAGAATGCAAGTGCTGACAGCTCAGATTCATTTATCTGCTACTTTTCACGAGTACCGAATAATCAGGAATAAAAAAAAAAAAAAAAAAAAAATGTTCACTCAAAGCCACTAAAGCCAAGTTTTTGTCACATATTCTGGTCCGCTGCCAAAAAACTAATTTACAACAAAATGAATAAACACAACAAAGACTCCCTTGTGAAGCCGATACCAGCTATTCCTTGATTTGGTTGAATTAAAACAATTACTTGATGATCGTGAATCAAAACCATCAGCTTAAATCAGTATTTCTGTTCTCGATTGAATTTAAAAGGCTAAAATCTTGTCAAATTCCTCAACATTGTCGTGCATCTAATACATCTGATCATTTAACTGCCATCAGGTTAATATCGGGGGTTTCGTGTGAAGCGTCTCAACAAATATTTGACCAAGTGATTGACTGAATTCCACCTGATGAATTTTAAACATTTAGGTGATTCCCAGACTTCATCAGGTCCACACTCAATAACCCCAGCTGTACTTGTTGTTTGGGGATTGTCATTATGGGAGCATGTTAGCGTGCTGACATTACTTATTTGTGTATAGCTTATTTAGTGCTGAGCACCACTGTGCCTCAGTTAATTCTCACACAGCTGCTAGGGTGAGTCTAGACTAGAGGTCGACTGACAGGGACTTTTAGAGGCAGATACACTGTCCCCATGAAGTTACAATAATTTTATTTTCAGACACATTGCTCTTCACACACACACATCAGTAATCACCTTTGACCAGGAACAATTATTACATATTCAGTTCCAGTTACATTTTATCAAGACTAAGTCACTCTGTTCCAATCATTTCATGAGAACAGATAAAAAGTATTTTATTCCAACTTTATAGGCAACAGTCTGTAATAACGATAGTATTGGACAGGAAATAAATGGTAAACGGACTGCACTTATATAGTGCATTTTATACACCGTCATGGTGCCCAAAGCGCTTTACAAAGCCACACATTGACCCATTCATGCACACACTCATACACCAGTGGGCAGCTGTCACCATGCAGGGCACTGCCAGGCCCTACCGGGAGCAATTTAGGGTTCAGTGTCTTGCTCGAGGACACGGCAACATACGGACAGTCGGAGCCAGGATTCGAACCACCGACGCTTCAGTCATTGGACAACCTGCACGACCAACTGAGCCACAGCCCCCCAAAGCCACGAAATAACTGTTATAAGGAACACATTTGACAATGTAATTAATTATCAACTTCTTTCTTTTATTTTTAATTCTGAAAGTAATAAATAAATCTGGAAATGAACATTAAAAAAATCTGCATGGAAGCAATATGCCTTTTTTCATAGCTAAATTACAGCTAAACCATCTCATATTAAGTTAATTCTCACTTGCCCCTACATAAATTCATTTATTTATTAGTGTTATGACTAATTGTTGTGCTTAATCTCAATGTGCAACTCTCAACAGAGACTAGAAGGAACCAGGACACCTCAGTACTCTGCTATTTCCATCCTCGTCAGGAAAAAAAATATCTGTTTACTTCTTTTTAAACAGTTGGTCGATTGGGTAAGTGAGATTCTAGATTTACTATCCCAACATGCTATTTTACTTGCCAAGGCTTATTGTTGAGTGCTGTATTAGTGCCAATGTATCGGCCAAACTGATTAAAGCCGCAGGAGCCAAGATCACAACGAAGAGCACCTTCTGCAGCTCTCTCCTCTCAGTTCAAATTAAAAGAACAAATATACAGATAAACTGACTGCCTTTCATGCCATTATGAAAATGACAACCCACTTTTCCAAGCTTCTGCATTTTGTCAACATGCAGAGCACAGCAATCCCATCAAGGTTACATCTGATGGAGTCTGAGCTGTGACTGGGTCAGTCACGTATTCAACGTCACTACTTGTCTTAAATCACCTGTGATTTGCCAGAAACCTGCATCACAGGGTACAGCACAGAAACACAGTGTTTCTCAGTGCCACTCAGCAGTAGATGCAGAAGCCTCACATCCTCTTGGACCACTTGAATTACTATACACTGAAAGGTTATTACAGATTCTTTACCCAATGACACTAAAAAACTATCAAGTGCTGCAGCTTTAATTCCATGTCCACAGTAATACAAATATTTTGCAAAACAAACATTTATCTCTGCATTTGGGCCTCTTGTCCACATGTAAACAGTATCTTATGTCTCTAAAACAAAGATTGCCTTCCAGAGTGAAGACCTGGTTCAAGTTCATCTGTGTGGAAAATAAAATCAGAAAATGATGGTGTCACATCCCAATTAACCCATGTCTGTTGTGATTCTGGTTATGGGTCATATAAGTCTACAGACCAGCACATTACCTACAGCAAATCATGGTCAGTGCAAAGACATTTGGGAATCGAACATTTGTACAGTGTTACCGAGGGCTGGCCGATAAAACGATAACGAACTATACCTCGATATAACTTTTCCTTGATAGAAATATGAGACATGCTCGATACAATTTCGACAGAATTAATTCGTCCGTGTTTTCGCAGACACAAGAACAGCCAATCATAATTAAGTAGCACCGCACTGAACCAAGAGTCATGTCAAGTTAGGTTGAGGCACACAGCACAGGAGTAAGAGCAGCCGCAGCACACGTTAATGTTTGGGCTGCAGCGGCTGTTCCCTGAGGAGAGAATGTGACTGAGAACCCGGGCGACCGGGTTACTGGAAAGTAGGGTACGAACCGTTTCAGTTCAGGGCTTTCAATGCAAAACGGAGGTGAACTGAACGAATACATGTGAAGAACACAAACGCTCACCTTCCCTTAAGTTTCATTTTTGGTTTCACACCAGTTATGTCAGTTAAGGAACGCACCCCCACATATATACCCGGTATTGTTTCGTGAAGATGGTCTGTTTTGTTTATGTTCTCTTTTAAACCCTGAAAGCTTTTACCTGCTGGTCAGACTTTTAGTTTAGTTTTAAATATATGGACCTGTTTTATTGATCTGAAACAGTTGTATAATGTTCTTCAGCACATCTGTCATGTTCAATCTCTGATGGAAAATAAGTCATATTTATATCAAAAATAACCTTCTGATGTCTTCACAACTAACTTATGCGTAACAGAAAGTTTAAGCTTGACAAAAAAACAGTGATTTGATTTATAGTGTGGTACATAACGATATCGTCTGATATGAAAATTTTTTTCATGAAATGATGATTTTTTTCCTTATCGTCCAGCTCTAGTGTTACCTATAGACCATAAAAGATATACTTTTAACTTATGTTTGTAAAGTAACTTTTCGTTGCTGTTCAGTTTCATGACAGACTAAAACCTCTGTGTCTGCTACATCCAATATTATCTGATGGTCTACAGAGCTCACAGTTTAAAGTCCAATACAAACAATGATTTAACGGTACGTAGTCATTTTCCATTCTAAAGTGTACAGAGGTATTTTACAAAATGAAAGCTGCATGGACATGGGAAATGTCAGTTCAGAAAAACATCCATATTAGTGTGGACAAGGCACAAAACACTAGAACTCCTCCACTTCAGTCCAAAGATTCACAAGACAAGCTGAGACTTGTAAAACACCACTGTAGATCACTCTGAAAACTTGCCAGTTCACACTGATGCATCAACACCGGACAGTGTACAGGTGCCATATCAGCAGCTCTTTACTTCCTTCTAAAATGAGGGCTTTTAAGGCATTTTGTCATTGAATATAATTTGCAGTGTGCGGATAGTAAGGATAGTAATAGTGATTTTTTTGAACTACAGTGGAATTTCTAGCATTGATGAAATGGCGAACTATAAAAAACAGAAATGAGAATTTCTCCCATTTTTCCGAGGAACTGTACAGTCATTCAGAGGTGTTGGTCCCTCTTCTTATAAAGACAGAAAACTGTAACTATCAAGACAACTTTTTAGCGAGAGAACAGTTGATAGCGCCATGCTTTTTGTCAACAGGTGAACTACAGCTACAATCCACCTTAAACCCAACTCCAGTGACTTCATTGTAATGTCCTTTGACTAAGGACGCACAGATACATCGTCCTAACAGCCAGTAACAGCCAACACAGGCCTTGATGAGTGATATGACGTGGTGATTGAAACATTGTGTGATGAAAACATAACCAGGTTAAAATACCTTTCAGGGTTAAGATCTGGTTTGTGTATGTCTGTGTGGAGGTTAAGATCAGAAATAATGGCGTCACATCCCAATAAATGCATGTCTTTTGTCGTATTGTGTAATGACCGTGCACCACAAAACAACATCAAATATTGGTCAAACAAACCAGCAGACTACCTGCAGCAGATTATGTTCAACTAAGAAACCATTTCAGTCCCTCCCTAAAATGGTTTAAAAGTCACAATTTTCTTTTTTTTATAATGAAGATCATTTGTTAGTTTGGCACAAACAGTAGCAATAGTGGTGGAAGTAGTAGTAAAGGCCGATCAAGCGAAAGTGAACATCAACATGAAAAAGTACTTTTGCGCACATCATTTATCAAGTGGGCTCATTTTTTAAGCTAAAGATCTCTATTTTATGGAACTGTTATCCTTTTTAAATTACCACATACACAGTACAGGAGAAGTTCAGAAGACACGCAAAAGACTGTCTATTACTTTGAGAAATTTAAATTCTGAATGACGAAGTTTGTGAATTCATACGCTGGTCACACTTAAAAAGACTATCTGTGAACTGTTACCCAGAAATTACTCTTTATTTGTAATTTACCTATATCAGTATGGACCACCACAAGTTGTAAATAACACTGTGTTAGTATTAAAAACATTAAATAAAGCATTGTGATTATATCTGGCTTGTTGTTTTGAAAAATAAGTCAACATTTTGGGTGACGCATACAACGGTAAAGAGTCGTCCACTCATGTCAATAAAACACTTTTAAATATTTTACTCCAAAATGTATTTTCAGCATAGTGGAACACAATACCTAAAACGTTTTGTCCTACTTGATATCAATTTCTGTCAAAAACTGCATGTTTTGAATGCAAACGTAAAGTTTTAAAAATTTAATGTCCGTTTCAAATCCATGTGTTAATCTGCGGTAATTTGACATTTTTCACTTAAAATTTTTATCTCCCCAAAATTTGTCATACATAATGTTAAAGTGCTTATAAATAGTTACTCAAATATATAAAATACATGCATATAAATTACTATACTTACATGATAGAGACTGTTGAACACGAAATGTGTCCACGTGTTACCGCTTGATCGGACCCGGTGGTAGTAGTAGTAGTAGTAGTAGTAGTAGAGTATCATCAGGTACTGGCCAAATTGTTATTTTGAACCTCAGTCTGAGCCTAGAATTTCTCAACTTCAGCATCCCTGCCTAAAATAGTTTCACCTTTTTGCTTTATTCCTATTTGTATAAATTACCATCTGGACTTGAAAAGGTTAATGTAAAACTTTGCTGCGTGAGGAGAGCGGCTGGTTACCTGCTGTGATTTCACGGTCCTGTCGCAGGGAGTCGGACTGTTGAAGGTGCTCTCCATCTTCCAGCTTGTCTTTCTCAGTGATGTAATCCCCAGTTTGATACTTTTTATTTCTGCAGCGCCGACGCTTCTTATGAACAGGGGTGTCCCCCTCTGCGCCGGCTGTCTTGCTCTTTCCTTGAACCCCTCGCTCTGGCAGAGGCGTCGAGCGAGGCCTCCCTCTTGGACGGCGGGCTGGTTGGGTGGGAGTCACAGGCGGGGAGGGCGGCGGAGGAGGCACTGGCGGCGGTGGAGGGGAAGGCGTCGCAAAGCCCCAGAGGTCGAGCCGGGCTTCATCAGCTCGCCGCCGTCCTCTCCTTAGTCTTGGGAAGGACGTTTCTGTAGCATCGGGCTCCTTACTCGATATGACTGGAGTCTCTGCGCTCTCTGGTCTGCAGCTGCTGTCTGTAACTGATTAAATCACATCTGATCATTATACTCATTTTTAATACATAGCAGTTTAACAAAGACCTTATTTATGACACTAAAAAAAAATCATTCAATATGTGTCCCACTTACTGTCAACTTAATACACACTTACAAACAATACTATCCACTGACAGAAGGAGTGAAGTAGTTTCTTCAGTAGTTTACAAGAAAAAATGTTAAATGGTTTCCTAGTTCTGCTCTGGCAATAAAATGCTTACAAATGGCATGACAGACAAATGGGTGACAGTCGAAATAGTAAACGAAACACTCCGAGCAAGTGAATGGTGAGGCAATATTGTAGGAATTTCCAGTTTTATTCCGCAAACTCAACACCTGATTGCGTTTATTATGTCCCCTTGTGGTTCACAGATTGCAGAAGGAACACTTTGATAAGTGATAATAAATTATGGCAACCTTAGGGAAAAAATACAGGATGTTTTTTTTTTACGGTGATGCTGTAAATAAAATGAAACAGGGACGGACAGACGTACGCACTGATCACTGTGTTGAATTAAATAAAAACATATGTCTGTATTGAAATGGCACAATTTGGCAAAAATAGTCCCATTAGTATGACTGTTACAAGTTACTTGGTAACATAGAAACAAAAAATGAGAAGAAACAGAACATGCACATCAAATTAATATATGAAGCAATATATATCTATCTTCTTATATATAAAGCCTATATTAAATACAGCTAAGGCTACAGTGTTGTGGTGTGGCATATGATCTGTTTTTCAGAGGAATGGTAACAGATCCGTGTTTTCGAGACATTACTTCTCCACAAATGTTCATTGCATCACTAATGTGGCTAATGTGGCTAGGCTAGTCAGTGCTCAAAGTGTTCGGTTGTTCCTTCAGGAGTTTGTGTAACGTGTTTTATCTGCTACTGAGGGAATAAAGTAAATGAAATCAGACGTTAAAGGAGTTCAGATTATCTCTGTACGGTCACTCGGTCAGCTGCTGTTGACCACAGGCGTCCAGCCGTGCAGTAATCCTGGTTTTACACAGAGGCCTGGCTGAAACAACGATGCAAAACACAACCCAAGCGATCTGTTATGTTATTACAAGAAGTAGTATAAAAATATTTTCTCTTCATTACTGTGAGACACATTAGATGCTTGTGGGCTGCGATGAGAGGAGCGATAGAACTGGTGGCACTGCTTATCTGAAAAAACAGGTTATGTAACACAAACTAGATCAATATGAACGCGATTGTCTTATTTTAGATTTCATTTCAAGATATATCAATATGTCTTAAAAGTCAATATGCTGCTCAGTCGTAAAACACACACTACCAAACTATTGTCTGACAGCAGACTTGAGCTAAATCGAGAGATGTTCAGAGTAATCCAACTGTAAGCCTGATAATGGGCTAGACGTCTGACACAACTGAAAGCATCATTAAATAGAGATAAAGAGAGGATAGGTAGAACACATTTACTCATGCTGTGACACCTTTTCAGGACAGTAAAATTTGAAGGATTACAAGCCACAGATGCTATACCTGGTTTGTTGCGCCTTGACTGTTCAACTTTGCTGGGGCTGATCTTGTCCTTTGGAACATGCTCTTTACTCTGCGGGGAAAGTTTTCCTGCTGATAGACTCTGCTCCAGCACAGGTGCAGATTGTTTCTTCTGCTGAAATACACAGGGGACAAAGTGAACCACGCCGTATTGGATGCGATTGATCATAAAGCTTTCATGCTGATGGAGAGTAACAGACTCACAATAAGCTCTTGGAACTTAAAAATTCAGATGTAACTTTACATCATTAGAGGAAACTCTGCATGTCCAATTCATTATTCCAAATATACTGAGGCAGAAAGTATAAATATATGTGAGTTGAACACAAACATATCACGACAATTCAACTGAAGAGAAATAATAAGCAAAGTGTAAAGGTCTTTTAAAACAGTGGCTTTTTGCTGTGCCCACAGAGTGCAGTTAGATTAGCTCAAGCACCCAAATATCATCTGGCTAAATTCTGGCTATATGGAACATAAACTAACACCAACTATTGTCTAAAACTGATCATTCACACACAAATAAAAGGTTATCTTTTGTCTTACGTTAAAAACTTTTTAATCAGTTATGTGTTCTAGAATGGGAAATATAACTTTTTAAATTGAAATCTGAATTTTATGTGTTATGATCATTTCTTATTCTAAACTTTTTATCCTTTCCATATGATTTCAAGATAAAACATGATTCCGATGTTCAACATTGGCAAACAACAACTGTAAAACCAAAAAACTTGCAAGGGTGTGAATGTGCAAAATTTGATACAAAATAAATATATAAAGCACTACTTGTAGGCACTGACGGGAGAAACATAGTTACAAATATATTTCAACACACAGGTTGCATTTTGTACTTTCATTAATGTACTCATCTTGATTGAATAATATTTCACATTAATTAAAAAGCAAAAGCTTATCCAAATCAGTCTGATATCATCGCCCAGTCTTACTTTCAAGTGCGATGTGTGGTGTTAAGAGTCTGAAACCATGTCGACCACCAGCTTATTTACTAAAG
>JAPTMW010000002.1:18364940-18377740 GCA_029822955.1 Ostorhinchus angustatus
CTACAATTTAACAGGACAGATGGACTAGTGTTCTTGTAATGGGCCCTGTTGGAGTTCTTACCGTGGCCAGACTCTCCTGTCCGGGTGTTAATTTGTGCATGTGGGTGTGTCTGTCTCTAGTGTGGACTGATGGAGTGTCTAAACAACATGCTGTTGAAATGGCTGACCTGGCACTCTGTGTATGCTCTGGAGGACGATTTGGACATCAGCCTCAACAGTCACACCTCCATGTGAGTCTCACATATGCTTCTGCTACTTGTTTACGCCTTGAGCTTAACCAAGCAATAGACCAGAAACACTTTGTAAATTAAATGGAGAGCATAAGGGTTTTGGTTCGTTAAGCTGTCAAGACAAGAAATACCACTTCAGGCGTGGCAGCGTTGTACAGATAGGAAAAAAAGGGTTGTGGTTTAATTATGGACTTAGAGACACACTTTAGACAGTAGGTGACAAAGCTGTATTACCAGGTGTTGGGGATCACCAGTTACATAACTGACACCAACTTTTATTTAAGCATATAGTTAGAGTTTTTGTGAAATCTTGTCCACATATTTTCCCCCCCTCATATAATAGCTCATGTCTGTAATTAAAGCCATCTATTAGCCACCAGTAAACAAAGTTACGACTACAGAAGCACATATTGATACATTCCATGGTTTGGTTTAGAGCCCCTCCAGTCTTTAAATCATATTTATGCAGAGACAAATGCAGCCTAATTATCCAGTTAAATGGTTTTCTACTTTCCAAATTAAGGAATAGAGTTTGTGTCAGTTCTGTTGAAATGCCTGCATTTCATAGGTATTGAGTTCTCACATTTATAATCCTTCAATAAATGATCCAGTATGTGGTAAAATCCATTTTTATTCACTGGCATTTCCAGACTCACCTCTGGTATTTAGTAAGAATAGATCTTTGAGATTAGATCTGAGAATTATTCATTGTGAACGCTGCTTGTGTGCACTCTGCCAACATCACACTGTGGCCAGTGTTTGTCTGTTTTACTGTGATGACTTTGGCATGTTTGGGTGTTTTCTGGAATTTCATAAAAGACCTGATTCATAGATAGAACCAATGCTCAGCTGTTCAGTGTTTTACATGTCTCTTTGGGCTCAGTGTTCCTGTTTAGTGTGTGTTTGACATTCTGCTCTGTCCTTCATCCCAGAAACATTACCTTGTCAGGGTTCAAAGATTCTGTGATGGAGCTGGTTCACTTTGTGGGTCGCCTCGCCACTGTTGGCCTCCAGCTGGAAGGCAGCCACTCGCTCCTCCTCAGCTTCATACTGGACTTCTATGAGACGGTAAATGATGATACTAGTTATTGAATACAACACAGTGTTTGAACCTACAACATTCTTCTATCAGTGCACAAATGTAAAAAAACAGCGTCCACTACAACATTCTTCATGGTGAAGTGGATTCCTTTAAATCACTGAGTGTTTACATTTTTTTCCTGTCCTGTAGGTGTGCGACATGTTTCTGAAATACGGACTCCCTCTTGTGGTGATGCCGCCACCTGGAGTTTTTTACCCAGCATTATTTGCCAGTGACCCTCTCAGTGTGGACAGACTGGCCTACATCATGTACAGGTGGGGACTGTTCATCTCTGTTATAGCCTGCAATAAGCCTGTCACTGCAAAGACTCGCAAGAGCCTTAATGTCATATGTCATATACTTATTCATATTTAATGACAGAACAGAACAGGAATCGGATAGCTTCATTGCACTTACATGTTAATGTATGATTTATGATAATGAGTAGCTAAGAAGCAGTACACTTAAACCCCCTTCTCCTTTTTTATGTAGAACTCAGGCCAGTTTTAATAAGGCAACTTCTTGCAGACTTGACTCATTGACTGCACCCCAGGGTTCTCAAGTACTGAAAGACATCTGTGGAAGGAAATTATAATGTCAATTCATGATTTTGCTTAACAGGCAAAACAGATTTGTTTTTTGATGACAGACAACACTGTTCTTTCTCTTTCCTGATCAGGTACAAGGTGAACTTGACATCGGCTAAGAGGCAAGAAAAGCTGAAAGAGGTAACGTCAAACTATATTTGGATGCTTTGATATGTGGTGCAGTGATTGCATAACAGCGTGAAAAATCTTGATAATGACATCTGCACTATGGTTTTCATTCTAAGTGTTCATTCAGTGAATACACTTAATTTATGGTGTCTTCCAGCCTGTGTTTGTACAGCTTTTTATTCTCCACCGTGGTAGATTGTTAGATATTTTTAGCCCTTCAGTAATCCACAAGCATCTACCTACAGCTAATAACCTTTATTACTCTCTTCACTGAAGATTTAAATAGTTGGTGAATTTAATACATGTGCTGTGACAAGCTTTGAATTTACAAGTACATGTCATGCAGCCGCTAAGCTCCCCTGAAAATGTCAGTGGCACTTTTTATTAAGAAAAGTAGGCTTGATAAATACAGTGCAACTTAATGAGCAGAATAAGTAATAGGAAAGTTTAGTTAAACTTTCTTTCTTTGTCATTCCACTTCACAGCAGGCCTTTCACATCAGCCGGCAGACGTTCCATGAGTTTAATCACTACGTGGTTGTCATGGTTAACTGCCTTTGGAACTCCAAAATGTTTCACCAAGGCATGGGCGTTCATCTGGGAGAAGAGGTGCTTCTCAAGAGCAACGTACCACAGTACTCCAACAGCTTTGACCTTATCCACCATCCTGCCTTCTTGAGCTACGCTGTCGACTTTCACCAGAAGGTAAGGGCACACGTTGATTTTAGTTAAAGTCTGGCTGGTTTCATACACTGGGGTCAGAATATTTTAAGATCTAATGCCAGCCAACACAGTACCAAAGCTGAACCTTAAGTAAAACCTACACAAGAACTGCTTATTTTCAACCTGTTAGAAGCTGCAAGAGGCACTTGATGGATCAGCATTCAGCCAGTCTGTACACTCTGGTTAATAGGCTTACAACGAAGACAAATGTGTTATTAATGTATCTTTCATACCAGATACATTAATACAGAAGGACATTTTATTATTAATGGGGGCAGCATGAAATGTGATTTTCATCATGTTTAATAATACACGTACAAACCTTTTTTTGGTTCGGTCCAACTGCAACATCAGGCAGCGATCCTCTGAGATTTACCAGGGTGCACTGACATTGAATATTAATGCTCTCTCTTTATCAGTGTTGGCCAGGGAGAAAGGACATGGACCTCAATTCCATAAAGGTACAAAGGGTCTCCTTTTTATTTCTGCACATACAGCCAACTTCACATGTAACTTTTTGTACATCACTCGTGCTTGAGAAATTCTTTGATCACAGAAATCGTCAGATGTCTGGGAACTAACGGTTTGCGCCTGTGTTTCAGCATTCAAAGCTGTGGAGCTGGTACCTGGAGTATCTGTTCACTCAGGGTTATGACGGCCTTAAACAGTTTGTTCAGAGTAACATCAGCTGGCAGCCGATAGCAGGAGACGGCCGGAGGGACGATCTGGCCACACAACAGAGGTAGAAGCTAAACCCACTGGAGAGGAAAGACAACCACTCGCATGTCACCCAGTTTTTAAAAGACTTGTACAAATTGCATCTCCTGTTTAAAGCAAGCCACGTGCTAGTGATCTGTGTATATTATTTCTGTAAATAGGTTGGTTATTTGCTTTTACTTAATACATAGTCCATTCATTAATGCAGATGTGTCCTGGCAGCTATTCGCCAGAAGCCGAGTCAGCAGCAGGTTCCAGTGACAGTAGAGAAGAGATTATGTTAATGGCAGAAGAAGTCTCATTCAACATCCAAACCTGATCACCCATAGAATCTGTTCATTTATAAGGTCTGTGACCAATCACAGCAAAGGATTTTTAACTAAGAAAACATCAATTGTAACTTATTTCCACTCATTTTCTTTGGTTATGTATTAACTAACCTGGAACCAGCAACGATGAAAAAGCATCTTTTAGCCTTATGTATATGTTTTGTCATCAGTCTTGTACAGCTTGCCTTCTGCATTTCCCATTTGTCTTGTACATTGTTAAAAAAAATAAGTGTCAGATTTTTTTTTAAGCAAATAAATTCAAACTGTTGTCTCACAACATCATACAGCAGAATGTGACTATTTACAGTGAACACTTAAAAGTGTGTTGGTCTTTTGTTGTCGTGAATTGTGCGTCTTTCAAGCGGCATCAGTTGCTTGAGTATGTGTTCTACAGATAAGTATCCACGTGTAATGCAGTCTGTTGTTCCTCCATCTGGAAAGTGGCATTTTGCTTTAATTGAGGAGCCCATCTGGATGTTTAATGGGCCCTGGCTCCTCTGCGACTTTTGATGCCACTGCTTGCCAAGTATATTCAGTGACCAGCTTTTTCTGTGATGCACCATCGTGACCCAGAACATGTCAAAGACTAACTGTGTCTATTTATTTGTCATGTCTGGTTTTCTTGATTTCACTTGACTTACCTTTGCTAGTGAGGGTATGTGATCACTCCTGGTGGTTTGTCTTTCAGTGGGATTGTGTGAAAATGACAGCTTGGATTTTCATCAAACTTAGTGAAAGGGTAGAACTTAGGCCAACAACGAAGATATTAAAGTTTGGAGGAGATCCATAAAAATTAGGGTTTAGTGCGACTGTATTTCTTGTGTTTCTGTTACTTAACATAATTAAACAAACTAAAGGCACTGACTGAGAAAGAACTAGGCAAGTATTTTGTTTATGGTTTAATATCAGTGGGAAACAAGTAGGAGTGGATTATTACTCACAGATTTTAACAGAATAGTGATTTTTACATTTTTTTCTCCACATGTTAAAGGTTCATTTAGGGTTTTAGTGCGATCTAGTGGTGATGTTGCAGACTGCATCCTGGTTACTAACCCCAAAACAACTAAGTCCATTGCACCAAATTTGATAAAAAAAAAAAAAAAAAAAAGCAGTGATTTATGTAATGCTGCCGACACAGATATTAAAAAGTGACCCACCAGGTTGGAAGGAAAAAAATAAAAACATGGTAAGTTTTAGATGCCATGTTTTAATAAGGATGGTGACTGAATTTACCTGGCAGTCAAGTCACCACCAAAAGGTCTTTGTATATAAACTATATAAAAAGTGGATGTTTTAATTCAAGAGCGTTTTAACATATACAGCCCAATTTCATCTAAAGTGGACCTGAGCAGTAAAATAATAGAAAATAAGCTTATTTGGAGCTGTCATTAAATACAAGTTATACTCTTTGTTTTAGTGCAGATAAAGTTAAACTGCAGTATGAAAATGAATAACCTGAACATCCATGACCAACCTGAAATTTCTTAAGAAAAATAAGTGCAATTTGAACATAATTATACCTCAGCTTATTATTTATACATGGGCATTACATCTTACAGATCACAGTGGGTCTAGAAATGTACAAAAACATTTAGGAACTGGCTTCAGGAACTGTAAACTTTAACTTTATGATCGAAACAACTCGTCAAAAGTCAGCCACACCCTTGACTGTCGGTGTATTCTGTGTAAGGCTACGTCCACACGACAACGCTCATATTTTTCTTTTGCAGATTCTTAACGTTTTGTGTCCATACATACCACACCTATAGGTGGCGCTGTACACAAACACAGACAGAGCTGCAGGATACACTCAAATCACAGAAGAATGCACTGAACATATGTGTGAGGTCCTTCTGCAGCGCCATGAGTACAAAGTGGAGCTGATACAACATTACCAGGTTTTTTTTTTTTATTGTAGTGCAAATAAACTTAGCAGTACAAACAACACTGTGATCTGCTGCTGTTGTTATGTCCGGGGTTTTCTTCTGGTCATGTGGTACTATGGCGTCATCATTTCCAAACAGCAGTGTTTTGCGTATCTGTACAGGAACATGTGGGCGGCACTGAGACTTTTCTGTTCTGGGATGCGTTCTCCAAAAATACCATTTCAGGGCACAACGCTGGTGTCATGTGGATGAAAGGCAGGAAGGATATTAAACTTTTGTGGATTTCGTTCTCATGTACAGGGCATAAGTTTTGGATGTTGCAAATTCTACCCTTGGACCAAATTGAACCCTGTGGAGGGCCGGTTTTAGCCCGCGGACCTTATGTTTCACCACTGACACATACTGGGACAGTGTTTGCTTTGTTCTGTGTTTCTGGAGTGGACCCTGTATGATGGTAGTTTTTAACAGTTCATTTAGGTAAAGAAAGCACAAGTTTGACCAAATATTGACGTGTAATTATGAGTATAGACTCATATGATGCATTGTATTTATATCCTCCTGATATACAGTAAGTAAACATTTTCGTCATTTTACATTAAATAATTACCTTAATTGGAAACAGCATGATGCAACAGTTTTTCAGACATTTTCCTTTTCAGTACATTTTTTTTTTTTAAGTAAAGCTGTGAAACTTGTCCACTAGAGGACAAAAAAGAATTGCTGGGTCTCAGGGGGATATACGAGTTTATTTCATTTCTGCAAATAAGTTTTACACGCTAGAGCCTTAATGAGGATGCGTTTTATTTTATCTGCTACTGCATGAGTTCACATCTGAAAAAAAAAAAAAAAAAATCTGAAACGGAAAAGAGTTAAATATTAATGCTTATTATAGACAGAACTCGAGGAGTGTGTGCGCTTTGTTAAAGTTTTGTTGATCTTTTTGAAGATTTGAAGACACTGTCAGTCAAAATGATGAATAGTTGCAGAAGATGCGCTCTCCAACATGAGCCAAATCTCGTCCCGACAGTTTTTTGGCGCTTCGCCCCTTGAGCAGACTTCAGAGCCAACCCCTGCAGCTCCCATGGCGCAGCCGAGACGCGCAACTTGTGCGTTTCTGTTTCATTATGTTCCAACTTCGGCTCTGTGAGATGATGTTGTTGTTTACGGAGACACATGGTCGGGGTTGTGCAGATGAGTGCGTCGTCGAAGTGAATGAGCGGATCCACCTTAAAGCAGCCCTCTGATGTCAGCGTCACAGACCGACACTCCGCCGCCGGTTCCGCGCTGCGCCGCTCCGCCGTTTCCAATCTCCATCTGCGCCGCTGCTCTCCTCACTTTCTTCAGCTTCATGTTTCGACCGCATTCACGGGAGTAGCTTAATCCAGCATCTTCACGGGAAACATCCAGCTCAACTGAACTGTACCAGCCCCATACCTGAGACAAATCTTTGCCTTAGGGAGAGAGAGAGAGGTAAGATTGTTCCATCCTGCTGTTCAGTGTTTACGCAGAGAATGTTTTGGAAGCCGGTTAACCTCACATCCAGGGCAAACAGAATCATGGTGTGACAATGTGACAAGATTTCCAAATCGCCTTCGGGGTACTCATATGTGTGCTTTCTGGTTTAGAGATTGTGCGTTTAGTTGCAGTTCGGATACTGTGCATCGTCCTGATCACAGTTTAGTATCTGCGTTTCTTCTATTAATCGACATCTGATGGATAGATGTGCTTTGGAGGAGCTTATGGAGAAGTACAGCCGTGCTCCCGGTGCCGGTGGGACCATGAACAAAAGGTGCGCAACTGGACATTTTGGCTGCAGTTTAGTGGAAAAAGCCTCCTCATGTGTTTACGCGGCTGTTCTGATTATTCTGATGAGTCCAAGGCGCAGCTGGTTGACTTTAACCCGCACAAATCAATGTCTCCATTCACTAATTGCGGATCAATTGAGGTAGATTTAGACACTGATCCAGTGTGCGCCTCAGAGTGGGTCCGTGTGTGGATCCTGGAGGAAAAAAAAACAAAAACCTGCCACATCTCCCTCTACAAGTTTCCCTTAAGTCCTCATGCATTCCTGCAGTAAAAAAATATTTCGGGCTCCTCTGCCTCATCACTTTGCATGGGTGGAGACTGACGTGTGATGGCAGACCGAGGTGTTGAGCCGGATCTGAACTCTGAATGTCGGGAGTAATTATGGGTACAATTACACGGTGTGCGTCTTAAGCCCCCCGACTCTTTTTGAGGGCTCTAAGGCAAACCGCAGTGTGGGATAATTTAGGAAAAACATATTGAAACAGGGAAACCTAATCCTGTCTGCCTCTGTGGAAGTGACAGCATTTGCCTTTATTTAAACCCCACTGGAAATAAAACGGTGTCCCCTTTAACAGAGCACAGATTTGGATGCACTTCTGTATTCCCAGGGGAACTGACTGATGTGATAACAACAGAAATCAAGTTTGTGAAGTTGAACAGTCGTGTGTGTGATATCTGTCTAACTGCATTAGGTCATCTGTGTTCTACATTTGTCAGTGTGATTATTTAACCCATAAAGACCCACTCCTGCTTCTGTGGCACTTCCCAAATGATTATTTTTCTCTCTATTTAACATTTCTTATGATTTATCACCACTTATTACAATATTCTCCTCTGTATATTGATTTTTTCCCAGTGAAAATAAAGCATTTTCCTATATTTAATTTACTGATCATGTAAATGTTCCAAAAAAAAAAAAAAATCAGATTAAAGTTGCGGGTTAGTATATCAGAAACAGAGGAAACTGTAGAAAAAGTGATTTTTCTGTCATTAACTAAGCATCTCCATTCACTGTCTTTGATCCAACTCCATGGGTTTTACTGGTGAATCAGTGTTGTAGAAGATGAAGGTGTTTCCACGTTCACTACGGAGCCTCTGAACGTCCAAATGGTTCATATCTGATAACCATGACAAGATGACAACCTGCATTTTACATCAGTTATTTACATGGATTGATTGGATTAATGTAACGGGTATTAATACATTTTAGACTTATGTGCTTTTGGTTGCCAGTGGATGTTTGGGTCTTTATGGGTTAAAAAACAAACAAAACAGAAATCCTCTTCATAAAAGTATAATCATGTGGATCTTGATCCTCAAAAGCGTCGCTCGTTTCCTCTGTTTCACCAGTTATCACTGATCACACAGCTATTAACTTTACTGTTTATATGTTATCATGGATAGAACTGAAGGCGCAGTTTTATTTTGGTCATAGACAGGGGGAAAAAAAAAAAAAAAAGACAATTTCAATGTGTGCATGTTGTGAAATCCTGCCCTGCAGATAAAATCCACTGAGAATCACATGAAACACAGTCATTCACCACTATCACTTTGATTTTCCTAAGTGGCTTGAAGTCATTTTCTTGTCATTTGCTTTATATTCTAAAAGAAGCATGTGCTGATATTTCTTTTCAGGCCAACTCATTCAATCCAATTTGATGCGATGACAGGATTTGTCTTTCAATCTCCTGAAGAAAACATCTGCACACATGAAAAATAAGCGTAGAAATAATTCTGCATCCTAATAGTGGGTTTAATAATCCCAAACGTGCTGTGTGATGACCATAGCAGCTTGCACATTATGCGTGGCTCTTTGTAACTAGATTTGGCAGAAGGATGGTGTGTTTCTTAAGGCTCTGCACAGTAACCCAACTACGTGTGGTTGTGAAAGACGCTAAAAGGATTACGAGGATGTTCTATTGTCACTGCCTCTCTCCATCTACATGCCTTCTGGTCATGTTTTATGTTATGCATTTTTAACACTCTTCCCCCCCAGCTGCCGTTTTGTGAATATAGATCCAATCTTCCAGCATTATCCTATTTAATATCCTTTATTTCTTAAGAAGCCACTGCCACTGTCCATGTATCAGATCATAGTTAAAGACCACGTTTTCTGCTCTCTTTTCTCCATTTTGGGAGTGTTAGAGGTTAATCCTAAACGCTCTGACTCTAAACGTGTATTTTGGGATTACATTATTTATAGTGCTCTGCGGGGAGCAAACTGTTGAAGATTGTCTTTTCTTTTCTGACCCTTTTTTTTAATTCAGGAGAGTGATCTGGAAATGTCATTCTCTGTTAAAGTCTGCCTCCGGTCTTCAGTAAGTGTAGCGGAGCGTTAAGAATTAGCAACCTACCAACTGCTGTAGTGACACCGCATGTAAAGAATTACTTTATTTACAATGATAAGGTCATGGTAGGTCACAACTAATTGCAACACAGTGATAAAGGATGGCTCAGCTCTAGTCTTTTCCTCTAGAGAGTAAAAGCACTGAAGAGTTTTCAAGTTGTGACCCCAGAAAGAATCCCATGGAGTGGACTAGTCAAAGAGCTGTAGTGATTTAATTACACCTGACCCCAACTCTGACCTTATTGATGTCACCTTGCTCTCCACAGGGCCAGACGAAGATGTCGGTGATTTATTTTTGTGGGTTACCTTGTGCTACTGGTCCACTTGTTTGCTGTGAAGGAGTTGCTGTGACTCAGTAAAGGATTTTCAGTTGTGACATACGTCTGGCATGCCGCCTGTATTTACCTAAGTTTAATTAGCAATAATGTGCAGAACTCTCAGTGGAGTCTGCACACAGATATCCACGCTCATTTTACTCCCTACAGAAGCAGTAATTCGTTCTCTTTCTCGCTCAGTGTGACAAACACCATCTTCCATATTAGACACTGAATCTATATGAGCTGATGGTTACTGTAGGTGCAGACCACATCTTGGTTCATCTGAATTAGCAGATGGTTTGGGCTGCTTTCGGACTAGGTCGTCAACAGGGGGTCCGTCCAATTATTTCCTGATAATATTAAGAACGTTTCTTCATAAATGCACTGTCTAACAAGTGGTGCCAGGCACAACAAACCCCGCCCCTTGCACGCATTGTAGCTTATTTTAGCATCGATCCAGCTGTGTCATCATGTCTATGCATGTGCTGATGTCCGTGTATCAATTGCCGCCATATGTACCAAGTTTGAAGTAAATTGAAACAAAATTGACGTTTTTATAGATGTGAAATTTCGGCCATTATCAGTAAATGGGAGAAAGAAAATTTAGAAAATGAATAAAATATTTTCACTTTGATGCACCTTTCTCAAAATGTAATCGGATCTATTCTGGGTCACTGGCAATCTATAAACCCAATTTAGTATGAATTCACCCAATAGTTTTACTGCTCCAGACATTTGAAATTTCACCCATTGTAAGTAAACGGGGGAAAAAAAGATTAAAAAAATTCATAAAAAATGCAAACTTTCACCTACTGTTTCCAAAATGTAATCAGATCTATTCTGGGTCACTAGCAATCTATAAACCAAATCGGGTATGAATTCAAGTAATAGTTTTGCTGCTAGAGTAACAAACAGACAAAGCAACAAACTAAACCAAAAACAATATTGCCTCCCCTTCGGGGGTGGGGTAAAAATACGCATTAACATGACTCATGGAAGTACTAGTAAACGTGCTTTTCAGATTCCAACATGGCACCTGTTTGCTGCAGGAAGTTGCTGTTTGGTGCATATGCCAAAAACGCTCTGGCTTCTGCATTGTGGTACCGACTGTGCAAACTGATGAGGGTTTCAGCTGCTGCCTCTGCCCAGTCGTACCAGTGACTCTACACCGCACTGCTGTGATATTAAATCTTTTCTGGGTGTGCAGAGGATTGAATACTTCAAACCTTATCTGTAAAAAGATTCATTTATATCCAACCTATTGTGTGGTTGTAGGTGTCCTAATGATGGCTTTACAGATGTCAGTTTTATCAGCAGCTGTGTTTGAAAGGTCACAAAAATGAAAAATGCAAAATGTGTGCATTTCAGAAAGCGGTTAGGAGCTAATGCTCTAGGTTGATTGTGTTGCCAGCAGGTGGTGCTGTAGCCAACATTCCACACAGTTCTAATACAAAGAGTAGAAGAAGCAGAATATTCTATTGTTTTCCATCTGAGATGGCAGTGTTGCCTCATTGTTCACACATGAATAATTCAGTGTCTTCATCACTCCACACAACCTGTTGTACCAGACATGTTTTTCATTTTATCAAAAATATCTAGGAAAAAGCGTCAAACAGCTGAGCAGTCACATAAATGTTCGCTACATCAGAATATGCCAAAAAAAAAGGTGCTTCCTATGTGTATGTTTCTTTACTCTTGTGCAAAAAAATAATGTAAACACCTTCAGCAACCATAAGAACATTTTTGCACAATTCTGGAGATTTTTTTTTTTCATTTCCATAAATATTTTCAAGTTTATAATGTCAAAATGCATGTTATGTTTATGGAAATGCACCTGTTGTGCTCTGTGGGGAAAATGCTTTGTTGTCCACATGGGATTTTTGATGTGCAGTATTAGGAGTGACGACTCAGTGAACTGGTGTTGGTTCTCAGTGGTGACAAACTATCCTGTTCCATAATGCGATAAATCCATGTATTACCAGGAAATATAAATCCTGAACAGTGATGATAGGCTACTCAGATCCTGGGCCAATCATGTGAGTAATTTCATCCTAAATGGTAGCATTTATGGGCCCATGTGCACAGATATTCCTTTACATCACAGTGGATTGTTCAATAACTTATCATCCAGACAGTTACAAGAAACCACCTGCAAAAGGTGCGGAGGTTGAGGAAAAGAGGGATCGAACAGTTGTAGATTTTACAGATATAATGAACACAAAACATCCTGGCCCCTCCTCCTTAAGCATTTGGCACTGAAAACTTAATATTTGTAACTGAAATGTACCATTTTTAATTTTGTTATAAACTTGATAACTGCTTAACTGAACATCCAGGTCAAAGTAATAAACACCTAAATAAATAAGTAAATAAATTAGGGCTGTCAAAATTAACACATTAACGCTGATTAATCCATCATGACGATTAATCTGATTAAAAATTTTAATGCAAGAATGAACCCATCTGCAGTGAATGACTTTGGCAACGCATTTCAGGCAGTTTGTCCAAGTAGAGTTACCATCGCTCATGTGCACATGGGCAGTGGATCCGGTAGTGACAGGCAGCAGAACCAACCCCTAAAGGTGGAAGATGCTCAACAGCACTTTGGCCTTCGGGATGGAAATATGAGGACGAAAAAAAAACCAAGAT
>JAPTMW010000002.1:18607471-18618214 GCA_029822955.1 Ostorhinchus angustatus
TATATGTATATGGTCAGACATGATTTAAGACTAAACTTTATTGATTCCCATACAATAATTTGGCTCCATCTTCGTGAACAAATGTGCAGATTTCATACACCAACGTAAAACAACCCTTTTTTATACGTACCTTTGCTATACATGCAGTCCTTCAGTCTGTAAAGTTTTCTTGCCAACATCAGTTGATCCTCTGTGTTATATTGATCTTGACAGGTATCGCAGTCTGAAGCAGTTCAATGTGGACATCTGCCAGACATGTTTTCTAACCGGCCGCACTACCAAGGGAAAGAAGCTGCACTACCCCATCATGGAGTACTACACCCCCGTAAGACAAATACTGTGTAGCACTGTAACTGAATACAAATTCAAAGCTCCAGGGGTGTATAAACCTCATCTGTGCTCAGTAAAATACTAAAATATCATGATTATTCTGCTTAAAATACATCAGCAGTCGTAGTATCTCTGACATCTAAAACTGTTACGTATGCATATCCTGCTTTAACCAAATCTATAGGATCTGAGCAGTAAAATCCTTCCTGGCTCATATAATGGACACACAGTCTTATCTGGAGCACACATTGTGAACTAGACCCCAATAAAACCAGAGTCCTAGGCCCATAGTCTCCAAAGTCAAGTTAATTCCACAGGAGTAGCTGTAGCAGTAACATTATAGCCAAAGTGCTGCATGTACTGAGATGGTGCCAGATTTAATCTCTAATCAATTCTTAACTGTAAAATACAGCAAAAGGGCATCTGTACAATGATTTTTCCGCCCAGTGGACAATATTTTATATTAGCAAGCTATGTTTTTTCATAATGACTTGGCAGGGAAGTGCTCATAGATTTCTACAATTTGATAGAGTGAGGAGAAAATTGGGAGCTATGGAAAGAAAGAAGAGGAAAGGAAGAAAGAAAAGAAGAAGCAGGGAGAGACAGAAAAATAAGTTAGAGGAGTAAAGTTGAAATACGACAAACCAGCACCGAGACAAATTTCAGATGAGGTCATTTAGGAGAGAGCTACATTTCTAAGAGTTCTTACACTCTGCAATTTGTCTCCCACCTTTTGACTCCTCTTCTGCCACCACCACCACCTCCCACCCCTCCTACACCCCCAACCTCTGGACTCCTAAATCACACTCCAGACAACCTCCGGAGAGAAGATGAGGGACTTTGCCAAGACTCTGAAGAATAAGTTCAGGTCGAAGCAGTACTTCACCAAACACCCTCAGAGAGGTTACCTACCAGTGCAATCTGTGCTGGAAGCTGAGACCTCGGAGACGTGAGTCCCACACTCACAAACACTGTTATCTCTCTGGCATCTGTCTCTCAGCGTTTCTCATTTCTACTAGGGCTCGCTCTTGCAACTGCAGGCTAATTATCATGCTCTGACAATTTTAGGCACTCTGACTTGCTGAGATGGGTTAAAGGGACAGCTCTTTAGTCACAATTTACATAATGTTATTCCTGTGATCTCCTACTGGCTCAGAAAGCTCTGTTCACATGAGCGAGTCTCACCCAAAGGGAAAAACAAGAACGATGAGACTAAAATCAATGGGCTTCATCATTGCTTAGGGCCACAACAGTATCCAGGAAGATTTAGCATGATTATGTGTCCGTGTTTTGGCTCATAATGTTTCTCCTGGGGTCACCTCTTATAACCTTATATATTATGCGAATACAATAACAAAGGGATAGTGGATGAACTATTCAGGTGCTTTACTTCATAGGAATTAATGAAACAGCTATATAAAGATGGTCTTTAGTGAATGTAGCCGTATAGAAGCGCAAAATGTAAGGCATATTAAAAAGAAGCCTATTCATTATACTAAACAGCCTTGTTAAAAGGGGATTGTGGGTTTGTGCTGTAGCTGCAACTGTTTAAAATTCTTGAGTGTATATTGTCATGTATATTAAAACTCCAGTTCCTACTGAAGTGTTGCAGGCAAGTCTCACAGATATTACATTCCTGTTTAGTTAAACTGGAGATTCAGTACTTATTATTCTATAAAAGTTATCATTTAATCAATTTGGTGTTTATTGAAATAAAGCATAGTTTCTCACTGAGGGATCCTCAACTATTTGCCTTTCATCAGGAGTTTAATTTAAATGGTTTGATTCCTAGTTGGATTGAAGCCTTTTTGTGTGGAGTTCCTGATTCCTGTTCCTTATATATGTACTTGTATTAGTTAAATACAAATGCTGAATTTCCATACAAGGACAGTAAAAGTAAATTTGATATTTATAACAGTACTTTGCTTAGAGTTAGGAAAAGATTCTGTTTTTGTTTGTTTTAAAAGTTCCTAAAAACACTTCAAGTCATTTTTCCACTTCTTTGCAAACAGTCTCTGTTAAGATGAGCCCTGATACTTTCCCTAAACATTACCCTGTGCTTTCAGTGTCAGAAAAAACATGAAAGGTTTAATGATGCTGTTGTTACAACCAACAGATATTGTTAATTGAGGTTTTTGCAACAAAGTTGCAAATTACACATGAATGTGATCACTGAGAGACTGCATTGCATATGTTTAATGTGTATGAATGGCTAATTGAGCAGCGCCCAGAGCTTTCAGCTTTTAAAAAATATTATTTGTATAGAGGCTTTCATACAGGTTAGAGTGGTTTGAAGGTAGAGATAGTAGACTGAAAATAAACATGAGATTAAAAAATATAAACACAACAAGAAAAAGTAAATCTACCACATTAACCACAATTACAAGAAAATATATTCATGGTTTAAAATTAATGAATTTAAATTAATATTTAATGAAAAAATAACAAAACAGTGTTAAATGGAATAGAATCTACAAGATAAGTACAATAAAGCAGGCAAGTAATATCTATAAATAATCTAAGACAAACACACTTTGAGCTGCTCCCTCAGCTTCATCCTAGCAAGAAACTTTTCTGTTTCCTAACACTGTCTTCTCCTGGATTATAATGTGTGGATTAACTTGAGGTTAGCTTCCCTGCATCCATAACACATGCTGCCAATGTGTTAACAATGCTTTGCTGTGGTACTGATGTTGGCTTCCGCTGTCCCCAGGCCGTGTTCCTCACCCAAGCTTCCCCATGCAGATACTCACAGCAGGATTGAACATTATGCCAGCAGGTACGTGACCGACAACATTGTACTGGACACCACATATTTACACCAAAATCTTTCCAGTGTTTAAGTCCCTTTTCCTCTTGATAATCCACCGGTGGTTCAACCTCTTGGTCTCTTTTGGCCTTTTTGCTTTCTCATTCACCACACGCTGATTGAAATATTGATTTGGCAGAGCACTGTACTGTACTCCAGCCAGCACAGAGACTGCACGGCCCAGCAGTTTCCTCCACAGCCTTTCTACACGCAAACACACAATGGTGCACATAACCAGAGAGGTTTGCGGTTGTGATGTGTGTGTAGAGGTCAGTGGGGTTCAGTGTGCCTAGCGGCTTGTCACTTGCGAGGGCAGTGAGCCCATTGGTCACCTGGGAGCTGTCGGGGTGGATTAGTGTCTGTCTGACAGGTTATAAACAGGCCACAACACTGGACTCCCACACTTCTGCCAGCTCTGGCCACAGTACTGCAGAGCTGGACCCACTGTCCACAGAGCCTGCAGAGCGTCTGTGTGTGTGGGCATGCATGGCAGTGTGTGTGTGTGCGTGTGCGTTTGTGTGTGTGTGTGTGTCTAAGTGTGCCATTGTGTATTTCTTTCCTGAGGCTTTTACACACAACTGCTTTGCACTCTGCCAAAAAAGAGGGAACACACACTAACAAGAGAGCAGGCACAATTGTCCTCTTTACCCCTCTTTTTCTCTCCTTTTTTTCCTGTCTGCTGTTTTATGTTTCCCTGTTTTTTCCTTTTTATTCTTATCTTTGATCCCTCTCTTCTATTGTCTCCCGCTCACAAATTTATTTTTGCAGTTTCTCTCTTATGTCCGTCTCTCCCTCTCCCTTTGTCCCTTTCTTCTTCTCTGTTCAATAGTGCATTTTTTTTCTTACATGTTCTTTGTTAGTTTGTTGTCCATCTTCATACCAGTCTGCTTGAAGCAGCTCTTGAGTGATACTGACAGCTTTAAATTTTTTTTTTAGTCAGCATCTTACTGTTGCTGCCAAAATTAACTTGGAAAAACAGAAATGGAAAATTGGTCACAGTGAAGAATCTAATTTTGAAAATGAGATATGTTCACAGCAAATTAGTTGGCTTTCCTTTCACATGGTAAAAAAAAAAGGACTAAAAACTTAGGGTGTGTATGGATGTTCCGACACGTCCCTAATTGATAATCAATCCTAAAAGCACATATAAGCTCAAAACTTGTAGACACAAAATGCGAAGATAACAAAAATACCACACAACTATTGCATCTACATCATGACAATGTTGTGGTTTTGGTTTGTTTTAAGCACAATAACAACTTTGTTAACATTAGGAAAAGACTGTGGTAAGGGCTAAAATCAACCTGCATTATGAACAATATAAAAAAACCCAAAAACCTTTACCTTCATTTGGTAACAAAAGACAAACACTTATCTCCTGTCCATAAACTTTATTGTCACCATACCCTAAACACATATGTATCCAAAAGTTATCACATTTTATTTACACGCACTTAGAAAAACACCAAACAAAGCTACTAGAAGAAAATAAAGATTTGTCTATATAGATATGTTATATTTTTTTATGTGTTTTACAAGTGTTGTCAATTAGCACCACCATACACAAGTTTGGATAAATCATCCTTTTTTGTGAGCCAAGGTCAAATTCAGGAACAATTTCAATATTAAAATTCATTTGATTGAATAGTTTACCACAAACACAGCCTGGTCCAAGAAAAAGTCCTGAACTTTACTTAATTAAGCAAATAGCTCAAATCCTTCCATTGGATAATTACTGCAGGGACTTGTTTTTTTTACCTGCAGGAATTTATCTATTCCTGCTTAATGTAGTTAGTAACTTCTCATTTCTAATATAAACATCAGTTTGATAAAAAGCATAAAGGTTTGCCTGTGTTTCAAAGGACCAATTTCATGTGATCACATGAGCCCAGAGTGACCCTGTTTCAAAGTGAGGAGTGCAGCAGGGTGAGAAGAGAGGCACAGGAAGTGATTACCCATCATACCTAGTGCCTACAGTGCAAGCCTCTGGGGGCAGTGTTATGACCTGGGGTTGATTCGGGTCAAGTTCAACAACGTGACATGTCCATAAAATGATGGACATAAATCTGGTGAGATTGCATAAGCTAATCACAATGATGTTGCATCAAATGTGTGTTGTATTTAAAGGTAAAGGTCATCCAACAAAATATTTTATATACCGGTAGTTTTTTTTTTGGCCAGGCTGTGTCCATGCATAGTGTCAACACCTAATGCCACCAAAGGTTTAACTATGAAAGGTTATGGTCATGCATGTCAAGAGTTTATACAAGTATATCTCTAAATTTTCAACAGAGATAACTTTGGATTGTTGTCTTTCCGAATGCAAAATACAGTCTACATACATGAGCATATTCAGGATTAGTACAAATGCTCAGTTAAGGTCAGGGTTGAAAAGGGTGACTGGGCTGCATGTAAAGGTTTGTGCGGATATCTACAATCACACCTGTCTAATGTAGTCTCATAAAGGGGCTGACTTTGACTCTACGGACATTTTATGACTCTGGTTAATGTTTTTGAATTTGAACACATGAATTTTTAAGGTCTTTTTGGAGGTTATAGCACTTTAGTGCAGCATGTCATAAAGAAATTATAATAGCGAAAAAATGAAACCGTATTGACATGAAGAAAAAACAGAATAGTATGAGAACAGTGCCTATTTTTCAGTATGATCTGAGCACCATCATAATAGAAGTAGACAGTCATTATTATGAAGATGGTGAGCATTTTATCGGTGCTCTGGCAGCTTGCGGAATTGACTTCAATCATCTTTTCTGTTCTCTGTTCTTTTTCTTTCTTTCTTTCTTTCTTCTTTTTCTGGCTCTCTCTGTCCCATCTCTTTACCTGTCAGTTTATATAAGACATAAATGCAAAACACTTTTTTTTAATCAGAAATCACCCCCTGCATTAATTGTAAGTCACAGATCACACCAAACTTTAATGCAAAGTCAAAGGATTATCCAAATACTGGATATCATCATTGACAGAGAACCAAACTACTGATGCAAATGTGCTGAGAGCCTTATGGCTGCTGGCATACATACATACATACATACATAGAATTTTTCCTTGGGATGATGAATTAGATAGTTGTATTTAAGAGTCAGTGTGTGTGTGTGTGTGTGTGTGTGTGTGTGTGTGTGTATCACTGTGCCCTTGAGTCAATGAAGGGTGCATGTGTTACTCCATAGTAATAACACCGTCATCTCAGTAGATAAAATATGTGATGTTTGGGGCCAGGTTTGAAGACATTTCCAACTATATACTCTACATCTATATATCTATATGTCTCCCTCTTCCCCTCTTTTACTTTCATACCTCCTTCTATGTATCAGTGCAAGAGAAGAGTCGTCCCTTTCATCTCCCATACTGCTTCGTCGTCTTATAGAGGATGGATGAGAAGAAGATAATAAACCCTCTCAGAAGTCTGTTTCTTCTCTCTTTCCTGCTTTCTCTCCCTTTTCTCATTTCCGTTCACATCCATTTACATTCATACAGGAAGCTAAACACACATGTACGCACAAGACACCCACACAGATATACACATGTGCCTGCTTCCTATTACATTGTGTCCTTTCCTTCCTCATTTGCTGTTGTCCCTGACAGGGACTCTAGCTTTGTAGCACTTTCTGATGAATAGCATCACAGATTGAATTATGGGCGGTCAGGATCAGAGGCTGGGCTTCCTGTAAAAGGACATGGATAAATCCTAAAGTTACCAGTGTTATGGTCTCATAGGAAAGAAATAGGATGTAATGTGGTGTCTCTGACTGCATCTACATAACTCACCCCTCCTTCCACCTTTCACTCCTTCAGCTGACGACATTCTGCGAAAGATGATGCAGCATGGTGGGCTTCAGCACTTGTCTGTGTACCAAGAATACCGCAGTGTGGCTTTAAGACTGGTCTCATGTGATACTTAAGTGTGTGTGCATGTATTTTATGTATGTATGCCAGCAGCCATAAGGCTCTCAGCCCATTTGCATCGGTAGTTTGGTTCTCTGTGCTTGTTAACTGCCATACTTGAAGGAGAAACCAAACCTTTGATCATCTAACGCTGTAATATACAATATCATTAACATGTGATACCCAGTAGACTGCCCCAGTTAATGACGAATTAACTTTCTGGCATGCCCATTTTAATTAAACCTTTATCCATCTATATCTACCTCATCTACTTGCTATATTTTCCCTTTAACGGGTGCCAGAGAATGGATGGCCTCATTGCTTTAAGATGGAATTTATAGCTGATAGGCTGTACTGTATGTGGAAAAATGAGACTGAGTCAAAGAACAGCATTAAACAACATATTTGACTTTTTTTTGTCATTAATACAAGGCTTGTGTTTCCACAGATTGAACCAGCTATCAAAATGAGACTTCAGTAATAAGTGATTTTAACAGTGTTTTATTATTCTGGGAGGTCAAATTGGTTTCTAGAATCATTGTATTCTAAGTGATGACTCACTAATGAATACCAAAAACTATTCCTGCACACACAAATAGGTGAGATGAAGATGTCAGCTGGTTAATTGTCAGTCACTGGTTAATTTAAATGAGTGTTATTATTATTATTATTATATTTCAATCATTTCTGCATGGGATTAATAAAGTATATTGATTCTGATTCTACTACAGATTCTACATTAGCTCGGAGGTCTATCCTTCCACCAACTTTTATGAAAATCAGTGTAGTGCTTTTTTTACTTAATCGTGTTAACACCGTGAAAACATAGTCTTTGGTGGGTGTAAATATGCACTTTAATATGGAGGATACTGATATTCATGCCAGAGTCAGCCTAAGTGTTTTGATGTTTAATACACTGTGTGACTGTATTTCTGTTTTATATCAATTCCTGCTGCTGTTTATTTTCTTCTAGATCCCGGATTGAAAAGTGTATATTTTTGACACACTTAAAAGTTTTTTTTCTCCACTGTTGTCTTGTTTTTTTGTGTTACTGTGGGCAAACAGCTTACAGGGCAGCTGTCCATAGACAGTCAGCAGGGTATAATGTACAACTACAAGCGCTGTCCTTGGTTCTGAAGTCACACAGCAGCTCACTCACACAAAGTCGCTGTCCATGGTGCTGGATGGCACTTTTATAAAAGGCATTTTTATTGTCTGCATATTGGTAGACAGTATATTTTATTAGAATTTTAGTCTCTCTTCTTGTTGACATTTTTATAGCTAATGTTCTATGGCAGTCAGAACCAGTATTTTTGCATTTCTGCCACTCTGCAGTCTTGTCAGTCAAATGTTTCTGGACCGCTTGCTGTGCAGTTGCAGTCCATAATACTAAACAGCCAGAGGTCTTCTGACAGTACTTAAGGGCTAAACCGTACTTATTTTTTATTTAAGGGGAAAAGATTTTCCCAGTGTATAAAATTATCATTTGTTTTTGTTTTGTCGTACATTTGCTGACTCAACTACTCCCCTTTTTCTCTCTTTTGTGTGTCTGTTTATATAGATATGTGGATAATTATGTGTACACATTTGTGACAAACACTATTTCCTTGTATGTGTATACATTACAGATTGGCAGAAATGGAGAGCCAGAATTGTTCATTCTTCACAGATAGCCTGTCTCCTGATGAAAGTCTGTGAGTACGCTACCACCCACACGCTACAATCCCCCTCATTACAGCCTCAGCTTCTCACACAGATTGTGCGAGTGTGTTAATGTATTAATGCATTTCCCTCTTGACACATTTGTTTCTTTTTGTTTATGTATGTTGTCATGCATGTTAGGGAACGACTGGGTAATCATCATATAAATAATCAGCCATATAATGAAAATGATGAACTGTGAGCACTGTGCACTCACTCCCCCTTCATCATACACATGCCTGCTGTGATTAAAGTCTGTGGGTAGATACACAAAGGAGGACAGAGGAGGATGTATGTGTGTTTGTAGAAGCTGGCTGAGTGGCTTAGCAGTGGCGAGGTTACAGCACTAAGAGGAGTAGGAATGTTTGATGTGACTGAGGAAGCTAATAAGGTGAGTCCTCATTTTGGAAAGCTGAGAAAGTGCCAGGTGAAGAGAGTGGTTAAGGCTGTTTGAGATCATGTATTTGTGTCTGTGTCCATGTTTTATTTTATTGACATCTGTGTGGGCTTTCAACCATTTCTTCCTTCTCTGAGATTTTTTATTGAGCTTTAAAGTTAAGGTTGCCTGCCCTGCAGCTCTGCGCAAAGCCCTTTGTGTTTTTTTAGGTCTCCAAGTGTGTGGCTGTGTGCCTGCTGAGAAATATGCTCATTAGTTTTTGGTGTGTTAGGTATGTGTTCTGAGACAGGGCTGTGATTCATACTGCATTAAACTCCAGTAGACTCAGACAAAAGGCTTGAAACACCTTTAACTACTGACATCTGCTCAAGTCTGCTTCCTATGTCTTGCCAATGAGCCTGCAACTAGTTTGGCTTATATGGAGCTTTGCCAACAAAACTACGCATGTGTATATATTTGCATGTTTTATATACATGGCCACGCATGAGACTTTACAGCTCACTTATTCGCCTTATGTCTAGTGTTGTTGTTTTCTACTCTTGTGCCCTTGTAGCTTGTTGTTTTTATTCTGTACCCCGTCCTTTTGTCTGTAAGGCGCCTCTCTGTTTTTCCTGCTGCACGGCTCTGTGCTATCTGTGCCTCCAGCTGGTGTTTGGCTGGCGTCACACTGCTTCTGTCCTCAGCCACGCTGCCTGTGTGTGGAGCTTTTACCCTCCACCTGTACTCTACTATACACTGCTCTATACAGTGGTGGAAGAAGTATTAAAATCCTTTAGTTAATCTAAGTAGAAGCTCTAGTACCACACTGAAAAAACTCGTCTGCATTCAAAACCTTACTGGAGTAAAAACTTTGAAATATTATCAACAAAATGTACTTAAATATATGAAATGGTCCCTGCGATACATATAAGGATTTAGAATCATACTACTGCTTCATTAAATTAAATGTGGCTTATTTGAAGTACTTTACAAGCTGCTGATACTTTACTTTAAGATTGTCATGTGTTTGTAGCGTCACTGTTCCGCCAGACCCACATATCAGCTTTCTTTGAGGTCATAAATACAGGATGGTTTTTACTTTTGTGATCAGGTATTTTGCAGCAGGTCCTACAGGGTTTTTTTTAACAGTTTAGTTAGATTAAAAAGGAACATTTTCTCAACCCATGAAGAGTTAACATGTTTTTTTATTTGAAAGGAAGTGGATTAAAAACTGAAAAGTATTGACACCTGTCAGACAAATGTATTGGACTAAAAGATTTGATATTGGTCTCTGAGATGTGGTGGAGTCGAACAATGAAGCTGCTTAAAAAGGTGGAAAAAATAGGTGAAAACTATACTTAAGTATGCAAACACATGAGTAGATGTATTTAGTTCCATTCCACCACTGGGTTTATGTTCACTATACCTGCTGATTGCATGATAATTGATATTAACCTGTAAAGACCCAGTGCTACTTTTGTGTCAGTTCCCACATTTTCTCTATATTTAACCTTTCTTAAAAAAATTATCACTATTTATGATAATATTATCCTCTGTATTTGGCATTTTATCAGTATACATCAGATATTTTCCTGTATTTAATTCGCTGATATTGTAGATGTCC
>JAPTMW010000002.1:18872375-18884418 GCA_029822955.1 Ostorhinchus angustatus
GGTCTGAAAACACCTGCATCTTTTTGTTATTTTGACCATGTGTCGTGTTCTGCAAATACATGCTCTAAATAACAATACTTTTATTTTGAATTTGGGAGAAATGTTGTTGGTAGTTTAGAGAATAAAACAAAAATGTTATTTACTCAAACACAAACCTATAAATGGTAAAATCAGAGAAAGTGATCATCTTGCAGTGGTCTCTTTTTTTTTTTTTCCCAGATTTGTATATCTACATGTTTTCTTATGAATATATGAATCTATATGTGTGAATGTTTGTGCACATTTGTGGGTGTGTGTATAGATACACAAAATACAATACACATGAATGGATATTTGTGCGTATTGTATAGATATGTGTGTACATATGTATAGTTCTATTTATAATAACTTATAAGATATGGGGAAGAGGTCGGACTAAATAAGTCTTTATTTCTCACTTGTCAGATATATAGAGTTCTCCTTCCTGCGTGTTCAAAATAAATCACCAGCCAATAAAATCAGATGTTTAAAACTCTATTACATTTCAGACTGTATTTTACACTTGACTTCATATTTTTTCTGTGATGACACAATATTATCATTTCTCATATTGATTATATCTTTCTGCAGCAACTACCACAAATTCTCCCAAAGATTTATTTGCAGCACGAATGGGACAAAATTACACCTGAAAGGCTTCGTCACTTGGAGTCTCCACTTCCTAAATGTTCTTTAAGTGTTGTGAAAAGAAATGGCAGTACTACAAAGTGCAAAGTGATAAATGCTTCACTGTGCCAACTTGGTTTGGAATGTGTTGTGGGCCTGAATGGATGTATGGATTTACAATGGAAACGAGGTTAACCAGACAAAAGATCAAATATGTTGTGTTCATACCGTCCGCAGTAGATTTTCTATACCATCCCAATTTCCTTTCAATTTAGTGTTGTATTTATTTATTGCTTCAGCACTTATTCATCATTTTAGCTGGAAACAGAATTGCCTGAACATCTCAGCCTATAGCGTAAAAGCACTTCAAAAAGACTTCATAGACGAGAGAGGGAAAACTACGTTGTACAATCCAATTAGTCTGTATCTTACATGGGCTGCTAATCAACGCTCGTAATTAGTCATTTTATTTCAAGCCTTCGTTCTATCTGAGCTATCAAAAAGACCTTTGATGTGGCTCTCATACACCCGGTGTTTTAGATTTAGATTGCAAATGAAACGCTGGTGACCACAAAAAGGGGTGGGAGATCATTTGCTGTTCATATGTTGAATGGACTGTTATTCAAAGGGAAATCCACAGGCCTGCTGCTCCATGGGATTATTGGACTCATAATACAGTATGAATGTTCACTGTGGCCTCCGGTGCTCCTCTCTGTCCCACGCTCTGTGATTCAGTTTTTCTCTCACTCATCATCACGTGCAAATACACAGTGAATGAGGTGGACCAATCCCTTAAGCATGTGTTTATTTATTTATTTTTATTATTCATTCATTCAAATGATGATGCTTTATTGACATACTGTACATCCAATCCTGCCAAAATGTTGCATAACTTCTTAGCAGCGCAAATAAATCTAGTTTTATTGTTTATTAATCAAAACACAAAAAAACAAGATCTTCACTAATGAAGTTTTAGTTCCCTGTTGCAACGTTTCCAAACTGAAAGTCTACTCTGCGTATCAAACATTTTCCGCGACACATTTACGTTTTACGCTACAAGATGCATTTACTGCCTTTGCCTGAGGCTGTTCTTCATTCCCCTGGTTTGATTTTAATGCTGTGATCACCAGATTATATTCCTTAGGACTTAGCGTTGACAAGTTTTCCACACCATGTAAATAATTTAATGTTTGACACTATTTGTTCAATTATGTTGTAATGCATTCCTCTTTAAGAAAATCCATATTTGAATTTTTTTGTACCTTTTGATAACTGTCTGACATACTACTTTCCCTTATAAACATGTCAACAGTCGCCTTCTACCGTAAACTCAGAAATACATCAGGTTCTATTACACCTGCAGTTTTTATTTTTATCATTACAGCCTCATAGGTTTCTCTATCTTTGACAGCAAAACATAGAGTTATTTCTACCAGTAGTTAGAAACATAAGTACAACTGACTACATCCTTTTTTTTTGTTTTGCCACATCTGTGTCAGTAGTCATCATGTACCTTGCATCTTGTTTGACATCGTAGCCCTCTACTGGCCAATATAAGACACAAGCTGCTTTCTGACATTATGGTCATTGTGTGAGAGAAAAGACAGAAAAAAAGCTTATTTCTGTAACCTCTGACCTTCTGTGTCCTTCACCAGGTTGACACTGCACATTAATACATTAGAATAGAGAGGGTTTCAACTTGGGGTATAATTTTTTCAATTTCTGGAAAAAAAAACTGTTGAAAATTACATATAAACAATATGTCTGTCCAAAGTAATAGCAAGGAAAACGGACTCAAGTGATTCAGATGTAGTGACAATGTCGATGAAAATGTTGCATCTTTTGTCTGTAGAAGCCAAGCCACGCTTTAGTATTTGTATTCAAAAAATTCTGTTTATTTACTTATTGAATACTTTATATTATGTGAAAGGCATAGGAGAGAATCATTGCTGATGTGTGTCTTCCCTTAAACAGTCAAACTTTCCTTAGAATAGAAGCCGTTTTCCTGTCTCTGTTTATTGATGATTTTTATATTTATGTATTGTTAACATTATTGATCTTCCAGTCCCTCTCTTATATGTGAAAATCCACATACTGTATGAAATTATGTGCATATAATACCATGTTTGGAGTGAATATATGTTTGATCTCTGCAGAAGGATGATTATAGTACAATTAGAGAGATAACAAGAGAATGAAAGCCCTTGAAAATGCTTCTTGTCGCAGGTACAACTTTGAAGATGAAAACCGCTGTGTCTTGATGTAATTTTAACATATTTTCTTACCAGTGCAATAAGCATTTGCTTGTTTGATTTGAAGATTGAACTAATATTGTCACACTAAATTAAAGTCAGCACTGACATACAGTGTAGTTTCATTTTATGTGATAATGCAGTGGGATTAATACATTTCTTATCAAAAGAGGGTACACCAGATTCCTAAAATTGTAAGATTCACTAATTCATTTAGCATAACATTTCAAATAATTTGTGCTAATCTTAATATTTACATTTTTCTTCACAAAATAAGGCTGCTCAAAAAATCTGTGAGAAACATTAGAGATACAGACACAAATGAACCTTATTCTGATTATAGCAAGTAGTTATTATTAGTTATTTCATAGTTTGAGGTGAGTAAATTCTGGTACTTATTCACCAAAAATGTTCCATATCTTACTCCATATGTTCTGTATACACGTATCATGTAAGAGATCATCCATCTTCAAAAGATGTTCATGTAACTCAAAAGCTCTAAATAAATGCTCCTTAATTTATATTTTACTAGTGTCCACATAGTGCTCTGAACACTGACGATGTGAAACCAAAAGAATCTACTGATCTAAAATGTTAAATAGCTTCTGAATCACTAATCCTGTCAATACATGTAAATAATTCAGATAAAATGCTGTTTCCCAGCTTTTCATCGTCAACAGATATGACCCATTTGGACATTCAGAAGTTTCGTACTGAATATGGAAACACTATCATCTTCTGCAACATTGATTTAGCAGTAAAACCCACATACTTTGACAAATGTAGGTGCGAATGTATGCGTGCGGTTTTTGGTTCATTTAATGACCTATTTTCCAGAAATCACTCTATTCTGATATAATAACCTTTGAATTTACTCCAAGCTTTGATGAACATCTACACAATCAGTAAATTAAATGTAGGAGTTTCACTAACAAGGATACTATCACAATAAAATATCATAAATAACAATGGTTAAATGCAAAGATAAATTCATTTGGAAGCTGCCACAAAAATAGCTGAAAGTCTTTAAGGGTTAAACATGAAATAGTTATAGGGAACAGTTGTTGACATTCTCGTGTCAGGATATAAACAGGTCGTGGTGAAGTCGTATATACTTTGATGGAAAATGCGGCTGATAGAAAGGAGACTTATCCTAACCTCTGTACAGTTCAGCACTGTGTGTGTGATGATGATGATGATGGCAGTATGTCATCTCTCTGCTCACAACAGAAGTGTGTAGGCATCAGGATAAATGTAAACACATATACGCACACACACACACATACAGTATATGATAAAACATGGTTGCAGCGGGCAAGTGCAAAGAGAAATCTCTGTAAACAAACAGATGACAAACAGATTGAGAGCAACCTTCACGGCACAGCTCTCCAAAGGGAGCTTTTCATTTTATTGCACAATAGCAGTTGTCTCCTAGGCCCAAACAGTTTAGAAGTAATTACTAGTGTTTTCCCCAGAAGGTGATTACTTTGCCACACTTGGCAGCCATTGTCACCGGCCGTGCACCACACTCATCAGCCCTACAAAGGCGAGAAGTGCTCGATTGATGATGAGCCCTCTGTGGTTCAGGGAGAATTTAAAAGTACTTGTATGAGGCTCTTTCAGGAGATTAACTTGCAATAAGGGCTACCTGCCATGGACACATTCCCTGTATTCATGGTCCTGGCACAAAGACTTTTTTTAAGAGGGGCACAGCTGCATGAAAGCAAATGGTGAATAGGGATAATAGTCACAAAAGACAACAACCCTCAAGTGTAAAGAAATAAAGTGTTTTTTAAGATGGGAGGCTTCCATTCAAAACCAGACCGTTGCTTCTTTTGACCATTGAGGATCCAGCCACTCCACCACCTAAGGCCTCAGTCTAATTATTTTAGGACAAGACATGTTATGGTGCAAAGTGGCAAAGAGAAAGCACTCCGGACCAAAGTGCACTTTAATTCAATCATTCTATTTGACAGATTCCCCCTTCAAATGAATGTCACACACCAGTAGACTGGCACAATTGAGAGCCTCCAGGCGAAGCTCCTGGCGCCTCTGGTTGCTGCAAATATCATCGAAATCACACAGAATTGTCGATATGAGTAAATGTATAAGAAGGTCTGACTAGATGTCTTATTCATAGTCAGTTTTGTAAAATAATACAACCATAGAGAGTGGTTGGGCTTGTTTTTTTTTATTCTTTTATCAGGAAATTGTAGAAATCTTCAAAGGGAGATTAGACCACAGCCACAGGGGCCCAGATCCGATTCCATTCATTAAGCAGGGAGAGAGAGAGCGAGAAACTGCATGTGTCCTTGCTTGCCTAAATGTGAAAATTGCTCATGCCATTATTTCAGATGAGAAAGTGGGAACTGAATGGATTTGCTTTAATATAACAGACATGGGATACCACATACGGAGAGACAGAGGGAGGGGGCAGAGTTCTTTGCTTTTGCTCACGCAGTGGAAAGGCCCTGACAGGTGTGCTTTTGTATGCGTATGTCTATGTGAGGGTGAGGCTAACTAAGTGTGTATGTGTGCATTGTGGAACGTGAATAAACGTAGACATGGGGTTGTGTATGTGCGTGCGTTTGTGTGTGTGTTAAGCCTCTCCACGTTGTGCTGCCACTCCCTGGGGTAGAGAGGGGCCTTTCCACTTCTTCTTGGTCTGGTCTCATAGCAGGCCAGGATTCAGTACTGACCATAAGATTCAGACGAACTGATAAACTGATGGAGAAAGAGGCCAATAAAGTGTAAATGTTGAAAAGTTAGCGGCCGTTGATAGAAAAAAATTGCTAATTTCAAGTAAGCACGTTCATCTCTTTTTTGGACTCATCTAAAACTGTGCAAGAAATTCGTCAAACCTGCCTACACGTCGGATCTTTGGTAAGAAAATTTAGACTGTCTGCTTTTATGTGTACTTACACTGCATTTTATTTACTATACACTGAAAATTTGAATACAGTATCGAGCATGTAATCGAAAATGCCTTTTCGTGATGTGTTTTTGGGGTTTTTTTTGCAACACGCTTATAAAATAACAAGAATTTGCATTTTACTTGATGTGCGCATGTGCTATCTCATATCTCCTCAGCAATGTGAGTGTGAGGAAGTGTCAGTGCTTTACTTTTGACATGTGCACTGTGATCATAGAGGTGAATGAGCCTAAGGTCAGAGGTCACCTCACCTAATTTAGGAATCAGGGATCAGGCACTAATCCCAAATCTGAATCTGGTAACTCTGATGTGGACACGTGTTGTAAGTTTAAACCATTTTTATTTCTATTTATTTTTTAAGTTGTTTTAATTGAAGGACGGAGATATTCTATTAAGACAGTATTGATTAATAGAAACCAGACACTAATGTAGTTTTATATTTGACCACTAGATGTCAGGATTTGACTAGTAACAGGTTAATACCAATGACCCCCCCCCTCAGCACCTGAGGGGGAAACTTGTGAGTAGCCTGCACATGGTGTGACAGCTTCCCCAGGAAGCTCGGGTGACATTTGCCTCACTTAATGACACAAGCTAATTAATCATTAGCTGTCCCAGAGGTATTGCTGTTAGAGAGGCTTTGTCGTGCCTCTCCCCAGTAGGGGGTCCCAGCCTCAACATGTTATATATGCATAACTGCCTCATCCCACGCTACAACATCTTAATTCTCACCCGTTTAGCTAGTTTGACTGAACTACACTGGTTCCTTTTCAAGCCTTCATCTTGGATAAAGTATAATCTGCTGAGAGATAGAATACCTTAACACTTCTCAGCCTTTTGCATGTAACACGCATGGAGTCTACGTATTTAAAGCAGGGCTTGGGCTGTGTGGTGATGGTGTGCAATATAGAGAAGAGATTTTGTTAGTGGTTTCCTGGATGATTTGGCAGATAAGGGGATGGAGGTTGGATTTGATACATCAGTGGTTTCAACCACATCACTTTATCAGGACCCAGTGGATACTTAAACAAATCCTGGAGTAGTTCTAGTTTTTACATGATGAATTCATCTGTTGTTGTCATTTCTGGAGTCTGTGATAGTTAAAATTTGGTGACACTATGGGCAAAAGTCTCAGAATCTCTAACTTGCAATGTAGTTGGCTTTGTTTGAGTAAACCTTCCCAACTGTAAGCTGATAAAACACATGAAACTGAGTGATTGTGTATATGAACCCAAACTAACAGGGCCGTGTGGGTTATGAGTAATTATCTCTCATGGGGTGAAAACCTCTGTAGCTCAGCTTTAAGTCCAACAGGAATGTGTGAAAAGCCTTTGTGAAATATGGAGAAAATGAAATCTGCCCCCTGTACGTGTTTCTGCCCCCTCAGCATCATTACTAACCCCCCTACTGGGTTTCAGGCTGCTTCTGGACAGACAGAGGCTGTTTGTCACGTATTGGGGGGCTCCAGGTGATGCACTCAGGTTCTCCCTTCATCCACCACAGAGGAGTGTGGGCTAGTGCATATGTGCACGGGGCCATTGGGGGCACTTGCTGATGAGGGGCTGGGCTGCAGGAGGGCTTTGAAAAATGTTGGAGGTTTTGGGATGAGACTTAAGGTACCCTTGGGATAGCGTGACCCTTGACTCTTGCTCACTGGCCCTTGTGCTTTGTTCTTTGACCTGAGAATGGTGCGTACATGTGCAGAAATACAGGCCATCTTACAGATAATCCAAAAGTTTCATTTGAACACAGGTTACAGTGAATGAATTGTTCTTGTAGTCTAGTACCTGTGTTCATATTTCCAGTGGTATTTTCAGTTTCATACATTGTTGCAATATATGCTGTATTTGAATGTACCCTCATTTTTAAAACAAGGAGTGGATGTCATTTGGAATTTTTTCAGTCCAGTCTGGCAGCCTTATTTCTCTTTTTTGACCGTTATATCATATGCCGTCTGTCATATATGCAAACATGGCAATTGTAGATCCTCCATCTAAAATGTTCTTACAGCCCTATGTACCATGTTTGAATTACTCCATTTCCTCTGGATAGTTCCTTATTGATATGCAAAGCAGTACCGGGTGAAGCTTACCACTCATGCTCTGCCAGGTGCCATTTAATATCAGTAGATATACTGAAGATCCTTCATTTCCACCCTAATCATGTAGAAAATATCAGTCTGCCGAGAATGGCCATTGCAATTCAACTGGTAAAGAACAAATATAGACCCTTTACTTCAGTGAAGGTATAAAGTAAATTTGAGTTCTGATCCATACGAGTGAGAAGGAAGCCTGTAAAACAAACACAGTTCTGAGCAAACTCATCCTGAAAAGATGAGGTACATTCACTGAGGTGCATTTATATGCTATTATTGTGCTCACACTACAGTATGTCACCTTGAAGTGCTGTACAATTTAGTTTTCTCTGTCAAATTTGAAGTGAACTCTGCTAAAGAAAATCTTTGTGCAAGACATCTAAGTCTCGACCTTGTGAATAGAGACAACTGAGTGTCTGCAGCCCTGGCAGGAGGCCTTTAGACATGATAGATGAAGGGAACACAGGAACTCACTGTTCTCAGGCTATAAAAGTATGTCCTGAGCCTCTAAGATGCAAAGCTGGTTCTGCTACCATGTTTGTGTACATCTCTCTCTTGGAAAACACCGGGGCGTGTCCCTCCTGTGGGAACCCCATCTGCAGGCCTGTAGTGATGGCACCACCCTTTCCTCCACACCCATCACCGTTCACTGTCAGTCAGGAAAACAAGTACTCAAACACACACATACCCGCTCCCTCTCAACCTCTGCTTAAACACATGCACACTGAGCATTTGTGCCTTGGAATATATTTAACAATGCACACTCGACAGCCGTCCCATCACAGCAGGAATCCACAGGAAACAGATGAGGACTAGTCAGGTTGATCAGGGAAACCGCAGCCCACCTATACCTGCCATGCGCTGTGCTCACACTGCCAACCTCTGGGCTTATTAACAATGAATCAACATAATTTTCTGCAGAAAGCAATGTTCAGACATGAAAGGGCCTTTAGCATTAAGCTGACGGTGAAGCAAAAGAGGGGACGGGAACTACTTGTCGCTTGGTGGTGTTCCTACTCTTTCTGATTTTGGAGACAGGCAGTCTGCTTGCGTCTGTCAAGTTCCATGCACCAAATTATTCTTTCCAAGGGAGCAAGTGGTGGGTTTGTACTAGGGCCTTTAAGATAACTTATTTACTCGGATTTTATTGCACATCAAAATGAAGCAAACTTTCCTGCTCATCCCTGTTTGCAGTTGAGTCTTCTTAGCCATAGCCTTTTCATGATGTCAGGGGTGGAGCTAAACATTGCGTGTGATTCTCTATCTCCAGGAACCCCGCAATTACATCTGGCACAACTCTGCATGAAGTAACGCTTTATAAGCCTTTGTGCATCACAGCTTTGAAGAGCCGCGGCCTTCTATAAGTTTGCTTTTTGTCCCCCCTCTGTTGTACAGCCCCTCATCCCCCCATCCCCCAGCTCGGGACAGAAGACAGAATGTGATGTGTCGTCTCCCTCCCCACACAAAGCCCCAGTGCATTGGACACACCTTGGACAGCACAAAAGATGAAAAGCACGACGAGGCTTGGACACGCAGGACCACGCTGCCAAGCCCGATAAAGACGCTTCAAAAGTCGAGCAGCGAACAGTAGCCTTCTTCTCTTCTGCTCTTGTCTTTTTCTTCCCAGGGCCTAGCAGTGAGAGAACAAAAATAAGAGTGCAAAAGAGACTGACTGAGTAGAAAGATATTTTATTTGTTGGTATTTTTACCCACACAAGCCTTATGAATGTGATTTTGGGTAATGTTGTGTCTACAGAAAAACAGACAGTGTAAGTTTCCGTGTTAACACCTAGATTAACATTTGTATGTCTGCTTTTGGTATGAGTGCGGGATTACCAAAAAACATCCCAGCTTTGAAGCAGGCGGTCCAGAAATAAACTCTACTGCCCCATCTCCAATCCCCTTGTCTCTGCAGCCGTCTGTTCACAGTGGTGAGCCGCAGCCAGACTTAAACCTGACATTTAGACAAGGAATGGACGCCATTTCTCCCTGCTTTTTAGAATAAATCACATTTGGGTTTTTACACCAGGTTTGATTACATTGCAGTAATTTTCACACCTGGTCATAAATTCACTTTATAGACTTTTGAGATGCTTTGCATTTGACAGAACGATAGATTTTTATCTCTATCCTTTAGTGAATCTAAGATGAGCAAAACAGCTGAAAATGTTGCTTTTTTTTCTTCATTTTCGCCCCCTTGTTAGTACACAAAATTGACCAGACATTGTAAAACATGACTTTTCACCGGTAGTAGAGCTCCCTCCTCCTTCCTGCAGCCTCTCTCTGCCTCATTCCCTCATTGAAACAGATGGCGTTTTATGCTGGGCACAATCAGGACTATTCAGCGTCAGGCTGGGCAGGCCCTCCCCACCTGCGCTCAGCCCAATCACAACCTAATGAACACATTGGGAGCAGTCTGTTCCAAATTACTCCCAGTTGGAGCCAGGGCCACAGGTAACCCCCCTTTGCCATCACACTCTGCCCCTTCCCCTCCACCTCACCTCCTTTGCAACAGTCTCCTTGCCCACCCGCCCCGAACAGATACTGGCTCCAGCGCTTAGACCCTCAACTTAGAGTCTTAATCAAATCAAGATTCATATCTCTGTGCTGTCAGCATTCCAACACAGCTCAGAGAGTCCGTCTACGCAGCAACAAGCGTATAAGTTACATGTGGGGAGATATGGATTGACAGCTAACGTGTTGACGTGTTGGAGCTGAATTGGTTCTATTTGATATGGCCCAGAGAGCTGTTTTCCGTGCATATGGAGATCTGTGCTTTTACAGTTAATTGTGCCTTTCACCTGTGCAAACAAGCACACACACATGCGCGCACATACATTGTACATACATACACATATGAAAGAACATTCAAAGTCCCTACGAAGGTTGTGGTGTTAACAACATCAGGCCTATCTCTGTGCCTTATCAGCATGTTTCCACAGCTTCAAAGCACTCCATTTATCCATTTATGTTTAGATTGTTTGCACGTTCAGTTTCATGCAAGCTGTGTCTGTCTAGGTACTGAACATTAATGTTTTATTCATGTACTGATGCAGAACAAAAAAAGACATGTTTTTTTTAGGGTGAAAGGCACAGTTTACACGCTAAAGGCGCAGTTTACACGCTACAGCCACCTGAATGTGTCTTTTTCTGTTGGTGTATGTGTGGGCAGGCAAGGGGCAGCTGTATATCTTAAGCAGTTGACACCAGAAGTGTGCTGTAGCCAGGAGCCTCTGACATTCTGATACACCCTCCAACATCCCCAGGGACAAAAGAATGAAACCAGGGCGCCTGCCTCGTCATGTCCCATCAATTGCTGTAGGACCTCAGAAACCGCAGGCCAACTACCAGCCCCCACGTGGGTGTCCATCACTGGATTTGACAGGAGCCCTGCCCTGTTGGCTGCCCTTCTTCACTGTCCCTCTGGTCAATCTGCACCTCAATTGGCCCTGCACTGGTGGGTGATGCCTACTCCTTCTGCTGCATGTCAAAAAGAGCCAGGAGCCACAGAGGAAGTGCAAATATCCTCTAATGGCCTTGATCCAGATGGATGCGCCCATGACAATAGACCCCCGTGCCTGTGGTTTGAGTTTTTGTGAGAAACGCAGAGGCCGCCACAATAACACAGCAAAATTATGCATGCAGGCCAAGTACCATTGACATGTTAAAGAGCACTGCCAGTTGCTATGATAATTAAGTTAGCTCATTCCAAGGCAAAGAGCTCTTTTCTCTTAACATGTCTTTTAAAGGCACTTTGGGGACATAAAGCAGGGTTAAAACAATGGATATAGGAGGAAATATAATGGATTCAGTAGGTCACCATTTCTCTGCCCATTTGCTTAACATAGGACCATACATCTCTTAGTGAATGCTGCTTGATAGGATTGCCTCAAGGGCGGTGATTTGCGGTTTTAAATTCTGTCCTTCCAAACAGTGCCACATTCTCTTGAGCTCATGCGGACATCTCAAGAATAAAATAGATTAAAAGACAGAGTATAAAATATTCAGCTGGCCGTTCTGCTTCATGACAGTGAAAAACTTTGAATTCTCTTTGTAGAGGCCCCTCAGCCCGAACGTTGCTCACAAGCATGCTATTACTTTTTGAAATATCACACTTGC
>JAPTMW010000002.1:18904573-18918887 GCA_029822955.1 Ostorhinchus angustatus
TCGCCGAGCAAATACCAATAAATGGTTTTAGGTCGTCTTCTGACTTCTTCTGAAGTCCATGATGGGACTGAGCTGAGCTGTCAAGTGACGGTGTATATCTCAAAATACCTGTCAATCAAAACAGGATGCAGCCTTTCAACTGATCGTCCCGGCCGAGGCCGCCCTCAGCTCCATTTAGCCCCAGAGACACTGAGCGTCCAGGGTTGGGACAAAATTGTGGCATTTATTCAATGACCGTTGAGTGTTGCGGCAATGAAAAAAACTGTGTGATGCTTTCCCATTGAAGTGCAGAGACACTGAGCTTCTATGGAGAAATGCATTGACCATAGACCGTAGAAGAAAATGGCGCTATGGGAACGTATGAGAAGTTAACAACATCGACTCAGTCGATTTGTGATAAGTAGCTGATTCTGAACAAACTTGCCTTCAAGATGAATGTGTTCTAATGTATTTGTAGTCAATGAAATGTTAACACAGCCGTACATGTTTGACCATTTAATTTATGACATTTTAGGAGAAACTGAGCCTCCCTTGCAGTTTTAGAGAAATTGCCTCTGTCTTAAACTGAAGGGTCAAACGGGATATTCATTAATAAAAAGTGACTCAGGCTCAGTGAGTTCCAGTCCAACGTTACCGATGGGTGTGTATGTGATTATTCTTCTGTGAATTGGGTGAGTTACCACAGTATTCCTACCCTTAAAATGTCCGGTGCAACAAACATCAGAATACACTACGCTATTTTAATCTGAATATCACCCAGTTTGACACCTGGACTGTACCTGACTCTGAGCTACCCCCTAATGCGTGAGTGATGTACTGCATTTTACGTGTCACCTGGCTCACTTGCGTTCAATGTATTAACTATGAAAGGAAATGTGTTGGTGTGCATCGGACGTGTCACTTGCGCTCATCGCACGCGTTGACTATGTAGGCAGCCTAAATTGACTCTCAAATCACTTCAGATCGCCAGAAAGATACTCCTTGAAACTAAAGTCTCTGTACTTTTACATAAGGTAAAGCCTCTGTATTTTAACATACTTTGACTCATGCAACAGTGATTTGTCCATGCGAAGTTGCCATAGCAAGTCCTTTAAGATGGCCAACAGAGATAAATGCTTCTATGCATGCATGACTCACATCATTCCGAGACTCAAATCGTCCCTTGACAGCGTTATTAACATGCTAATACACAGTGCTGATACATGGCTACATTACACAATTTAGCAAGCAAGTTGCATAGGAATAGATGACAAGTTAGCAACACATGTGCAGAAAATGATTTCTTAAGGAGCTTATTAGATTTATAAGAGTAACCAAATGTTATCGCTTTAGTTTTTAAGCACATATTAAACTTACAGCCATTCCTTTTGGAGGTGTAGGTAAGATGTGAAACACGGGAAGAGCTTGGACATGAGTGTGCAGGCTTACTGGAAAAACGCTTTTACCAAATGAGCTTGTACTACCCAAGATTCATTGCAACTACGAACTATACCTTAAAAATAAGATGCAGGTAAACCATTACTGACTGTGTAATAACGGTTTTTAGCTTGTACATATTTATTTATTATATGAATTATGGTAGATGAATTACCAGTTATTTATCGCTAAATTATTATAGAACATTTTAACCCTTTTTTTTTTCAATAAACAGATATTATATTTTACTGAGGACAGAACAGTTCACATTATGAGGAATTTGCATCAGTGGTTTGGTGCATAGAACATGGAGTAGGTAAGAAGCATGCAGGAAAGAAGTAAAATGAAATAAATAAGCAAGTAAGATAGTTACAATGGACTATCAAATTTTTGCAAAATATACAATATACAATGCGGACAAAACCAATGGGTTGAGTGAGGTATAAATGTAAACGTTATGGTTCTTTTATAACAAATAGTGAATATTAGCATGCTCACATCAATTGTAGTGGCAAAAATAAATGTTAAAGATGCTTGCTTGAACAATATGGCTCTGATAGCATCTGTAAGAGGTGGAAGATACCAACTTCTATTGACACCTCAATCACCAGAACACAAAGTGTGCGATCGGTAGTTTGAATGACACAAAGCAGACAAAGCAGCTCATTCTACTATGAGATATATAAATCTTCACTCGTTTTGCCGGAAATGCCTCATACCAAAGCATTTCACTTACAATAAGGATTGATCTGTTTCTCTGTAAATAAAAATACTTTAATATACTGAAGAAATATCAGTAGGCTACATACGTGAGATTAGATTTAAGCAGACACTGTGTGAGCCATTGTATCTGCAGCCAACCATGCAATTTTCACACAAGTGTTGTTTACTATTGAATGGTGTTTGCAACTAAGTGCAAAGCCTTATAGCAGAAATGCTCGCTAAGACGTAGTTAATATTGATCATGATCTTTTTATGAGTACTTTTTTGTCTAAGGTGCAACTCAAAATTGAAAATTATACAAACCACAAGGTGCATGTAAAAAGCCCAGTTTGTCATGGTTCTGGTCTTTAGAGTTAAAATCATTATTAGTATTTTTTTTTTTTAAGTAGTGCATGATTTCCTTAAAATGCAATCTAATGTTAAACATGGTGCGAAACTTACACGGTCAACTATAATATTCTTCTTCTTATTTTCAAACATACTTCACCAGCTCCTGTTCTGTCTCATTTCTAATACTGACATTGTACAAGTGGAGCTTTGCAAACAAGACATATATCTTAAAGGAATAAGCAGACAGAACCGGATTCTAACCATCCTCCTGTGGTCTGTCTGTAGCCAACTCATATGAAACCAGCCTCTCTGTATCTCCAGAATGTTTATCCAGAATATACAATGAACCCACCATCACAAATCACTCATTTGTCCCTATTTATTTTCATATTGTTGAACTCATCAGATGCTGTTTTGCCCCTTTTGCAAAATACATCTCTGCGTCTTTTATTTGGGGTGTTTGAGTGACCTTCATGTCACTGTTGAATGCTTGACAAATGCACTTACGGGTTTTTGATCTGTCACTGCCAAGAGATAGTCCCATTGTCAGGGGTGACTTTGTAGAAATGGCAGAGAATCAGAGGAGACTCGAGTTACTTCCAAGTCTTTCAGCCAGAGTGTAATCCTCTTCCTTTATCTCTCTGGCTGATCTGGGCCAAAGCACTGTGTGTGAGAATGATTCAATGACTCCTGGCTGCTTTTCTGTAGCTCTCAGTCACGTTTTCTCTCCCTCACTAACCATCTCTCTCTAATTCTCACCCATGTCTGTTTTTTGTGGCAGCCTCATGCGACACTCTCCTCTTCTCGTCTTCACTCCTATGTTGCTCACCTGATTGCTTTTAGGAGGTCTCTCTCTTTTTCATGATCGAACATCACCACGCTGCTTGCACAAATCCTGCCGTATTGTGGCGTCCTAGGCGAGATTAGGATTTGGCGCCCTGCAGCTGGGGCTTCTGCTGTTTTATTAGCCATTTACAAGCAAAAACATGTTGCTGTAGAGTAGGAAAAACAACTGAAATCTGTGTTTTTTTTTGCTTAATGTATTAGCTGTCTTAGCTGGATTAACTATCCAGAAGACTATCAGCTTACCATTCAGATTCATCCTGCAGTCTGTATCAAGTCTAGCAACTATTGCAGCATCATTATCTGGCATTAGCTTTATTTCTGTGTAGAATGTGAGATGACAAGCCTCTGTATTGGGATTTCTTTCTTCTCCTCTTTCCTAGGATCCCGCTCAGACCTGGCATTAAATCCTGACTGATCCCATCCCAAGTGGACAGCTCTAAACGCGTCTGTTCACATTGAAATGCGTGCTGTTGAGTGCCATTGAGGTGCACTCAGGCAGCACTACACATATGAAGCACCCATAATATAATTTTCATGCGTCTTTAAATCACTTGAATATGACACTGTTAGCGTGCTGATTTTCACTTAGAGGATGTCAGCCCAGTAGGTAGTACTTCAGTGTGTTCCCAGGATGTATTCATGTTCACATTGCTAAGAGAATGTTGGGCACATGTATCCCATATCACCTCTGAATATGTCCTGAGTGACTGACCCCATAATGCATCCTGAGTGCAATCACACCATTCGATGGCTCAGGACAGATGTTAAGTCTGGACCAGGTGTCAGATCACATTCGGAGGTAGTCTGGATCACATATGGTCTCATTATTTTAGCAGTGTGAACACGAATATGTCCCGGGATGCACTTGTACAGCCTACTCAGCTGATGTCCTCGCATCCGTGTGCCAACAGTTCTCATATTTAAGTGTTTTAAAGAGTCTGAGCCTTTGTAAGAGCCCGTTTCTTTACTTGTGAAATATTTGCAAAGAACCATCATCCAAAATCACATGATCACTCAACACGCACGTAAAGATTCATTCTAAATTTACATTGCTTTGAATAACCACGCTTCAAACTTGTGATTGATTACGTAAAACTTATATTAAAGCTGGAATTTGATCATGCCCTTTTCTTTCTTGCACACTTGAAGGCTTGAATCTTTTCATTATGAAATAAAACGTGTAAGTCAGTCAGTGTAATGATCTCTGGCTCTTCCTAAATCCTGGACTTGGACTATTCGTGCTGCACTTCAAATGGGAGCTAATCCCTCGCTTTCAGTGCACAAAAGTATAGGTCAGGTCAGATGAAAATGTGGGGAGCAGAAGTGCAAAACATATATCTTTGGTTCCTCATTTTTCTTTTGCTACTTCATTGCAGAAAATGGGAAGGTGCCGTTGGTAAATTTATCTCTCTCCCCACTCTCTCTCTCTTTTTTTTTTTATTTTTTATTTGAGGTCAACCTGTGGCCACCAGAAGGGATGGTGGTCTAGGCAGCCACCTCTAAGGCCTATGCCTTTAGCCAGCCTTTACCCAGGGGACTTGGAGCTTATCCAAAAATCACAGCTGGATGTGTGCATGTGTCCTGTAGATACAGAATATATGTGTTTCTGCGGGGGGTTGGGGAGTGGGCTGCATGTGGGGCATCGGATTGGCCCACTGGCACAGGAGCAAGGAAAGATGCTGATTGGATAGATATATGTAGAGTGGCGTGCAGATTTCTATGTGCCATGTAGCTCTGTCTCCCAGAGCACTGGCCAATAGCTCCACATATTGGATGCATTACAGATTAGAGCCAATGCATCTGTGTGCACATAGATGTGTGTGTCTGTGTGTGACTTGTGTGTCTACACAGCTCATCTGTGTGAGAGCACTTTTATCCTCCATGAACAAATCTGCACTGTCTCTGTTCAGTGAAGTGAATGCATTTTCCTCTCCCAGACTAATCATTAATTATTAACAGCAGATTTGACTTGACATCCCAGATCGATGCCGTACCCGCGATTAGGACTGCTCTTAAATATGTTTTCAAACACATCAAGATGTGAGTCTGTATTGAAAATTCGTATAAAACTGACAATATGATTTATTGGAGAATCCGTGAGCTTTTGTAGTTCAAAGTCTGCACAAATTTTCGAAATCAGAGTATGGACAGATTAGAAAACACAGTGAAGCTGGATTTTTTTATTCTTACTATAATTGACCTCTGGCCCTGTTGTCTCCAGTTGTGATGACTGATAACAGCAAATTCATTTTTACTGCTGTTCTTTGTATTATTATTTTTTGTCTATAACAGATGCCACAAAGGACTCCTACTGTCTCTAACTGAATAAACATTTAATACAAAAAAAAAGAAGAAAACATTTATTGAAACCTAGTCTGTAGTTAGTGTACATCTGAGGCACCCCTTCACCCAGATGGTCTACTTGGTTGGTTCAAGGTGGGATGACAGGATGACTGTGACAAGATTAAAGACTCTCACTGTCTAATCTATGGACATTTAAGTGAAGTACATAAACTGTACTATAAAAGAGTTTAATACATAGCTGAGTCACTTGTTTGGTCTTAGTTACTTTAGAATTATCTGTTCCCTTTCTGTTCACACTCTCGACGGCCTCGATATCCAGAGAAGACAAGATGTCATGAGGAAGAACAGAAAAAGGTAAGAGCAGAAATAGTGTGAAAAAATAGCAAGGCCATTAAAGGGTGAGAGGAAATGAGAAGAGTGCTATTAAGAGTAGCTTGCTGCTCTCTGTCACAGACTCTCTTATTAAAGGTTCCAACTCTGTCATTGCACTTGTCAACAGCATCCACTGTAAGTGATGTGATGCAAGCGCGGGACTAAACCACCAACGCTTACCATACGCACACACACATTAAAAAATAAACTGTAGACACATTTGACCACGCATACACACACACTGTCCATATGGACACGCAGAAACAGCATAACAGACCACATACATATTCACACAAAAAAGAGTCACACCATCAGCACTGCTGCACATGCCACACGGTTGGACACACAAATACATCCACGGCGCTGCTTATTGAAAACATGGCAGTGCTGTCAACCCCAGACGGCTATCCTCTTCCCACCTGTCAAAAAAATGGAGAAGAAAATTCACCTGGCTGGTATCTCAATCTTCTTCTGCGCTTAGCTTAGCTTAGACCAGCCATCTGGCTCAGCAGCTCTGCTTCCCTCCTTCCCTCTTCACTAACTCTCACTCTCTCTTAGTCTTTTTTAAGTGTGTCAGCAGTTACGCAGCACAGCGGTCTTAGTAAGGCTGCTAACGTGGCTAAGTGTCGCTGGGCCTCTTGGTTAGTGAGTGCTGTATTTCCTATATGTGTGTGTGTGTGAGAGAGAGAGAGTGTGTGCGCTTCACAGATGGCAACGGGAGGGGAGGGAGAGTTGGAGGGGGTGATGGAGAGAGCTGTCTGAGGCTCCAGCAGCTCTCGTGTCTCTCAGGCAAGGCGGTCTGTCTGCGGGCATCTGCACTGGCACCCCCCCCCCCCAACACACACACACACACACACACACACACATACTCCCTCCTTTTCCACCACCATCCACTGTAGCCACGGCCACCTCACCATCCAGCGCCGTGGCTTGGCAACAACTCGAGGTGAAGAGCAGTCCCTGAAAAACGATCCTCTTGACCTCACATGTGTCACTTCACAGCCAAGCTTCTCCACTGGCCCCCGTGGATGATTATTTTGATAAATAATAGGGGTACATTCTGCATTATGATGAGGTTGGTAGACGAACAGGCGGTGACTGGAAAGAGCGTGACTAAAAGTGGCTCAGGTTGGGTGTGAAAGTGTGTATGTGTGCTCACATCTGCATATGTGTGTGTGCATAGACGTATGTGCGCTGTCTTGTATCTCCCTGCTTGCTTGTTTGATTCGAAGATGGTCTCAGGGTTTGTGTGGGTCTGTGAAACTTTTGAAGATGATTAGATGACTTGTAGTGTACCCTGTAAGACTGCTTTGCTCTTTCTGCTACTGCCTTATTGATCATAGCGCATGGTGACTCACGACATTATATTTAATGACATGGCTCCTCACTATAGGCAGATAGGTCAACATACTTTTTTTTCCTCCTTACATTCGTCTCTGAAGTTGTAGTTTTAAGTGTCTCTTACATCTTTCTATCAATTTGCTTCTGTAGTCAGTTACAAAAGAAGCAGCTTGATGTTGGAGTTTAACACAAATCTGATGTAATATGTTTAGTCTTTTCCTTGTAGAGTTTTAATTTGTTATGTCGTACTTATATCTGTCAAACTTTATTCAAGTTAGGCTCCTTTATGCACAAGATCTTGAATCCACTGTAGAGTTGGCCCATTTACTGCAAGAAGTTTACAGCACTTTTAGGTTTTAGGAGGCAACAAGAGGAATAAAGTTTGATTCTCAAAAATATTTTTAATCCTTTAAACCATACAATCCTTGACATAAATCATAAATTGCAGCACTTCTCTTTGGGGAATGCATTTAGCTCAGACACTTCAGTGACCCAGTGCAGAGAAGCACAGTTGACACATCTGTTTCTGAGAAGTTCACGGAGGTTTGAGCGCTTTAGGTGTTGGTATGCACTGATTAGCGCAAGGCTGTCTTTATCCGACCGCCGTGTTTCCTACTGGGCTTCCATAAACTGTTTACTAAGGAGTCTGTTGCCATGGTTTTCAAGCCATGTTCCAATCAGTCTTTTTGACCACTCAGCTTTATTTATTCTTCAAAAAAAGCCCATGCCTTCTGCATCAACCAACTGTTATACCCCTCAGACCAATTGTTCTAAATCATGTATATACTGATTGTCATTTATTTTCAGCATAGAGGGGGTTTGGATGCTGATTTGAGCAAGACTGGTTGGAGAATCTTTACAAGCTGACACCTTTGGCTCACGGGTGGTTTGGAATAAGAGGCTTTGATGAAAGAGAGATCACTATCATAATAACCTAATAACAGCGTTCTGTTTGCTACGAGTCTAGCCAGAAACATGCGGTTGCCGTACTTTTGATCTGCCTTTAAAACAACATTTTCCCAAAACCATACCTTAATGACACCCCTGGGCTAGATATGATAAAAGTGAGATAAGATAAGATTTTTATGGCCACAATTGTCTTCACTCTGATCCCACATGTCCTTTTCCGTTTCTTTCATCTTTTCAAACATTTCTCTCTCTGTCTCTTTTCTTCTTTGCTCTGTTTTAATGACGAGGAATACTCTTTTATAGATTTAAGGAGGTAAAGCGACACAGACATGAAGCATCTGCAGCAGGTCAGGTCACACCCGAGGAGCCGACTGACGCTCACTGTGTCAGTCAGGTCAGGTTTTTTTTTTTTTTTTTTTTTTCCCCTATAGGCTGTAGGCAGCATCTTTAGGGTTTAATAGTCTTGTAAGCTGTTTATTTCAACCCTTTGCACCTCTCTTAACAGGAAGCTGTATCCTTCAATTGGATTACAGCTAATTAAATACTACACACATGTAGAGTCAACAAACAGAAGTGTCATACACCCCCTCCCTTTGTCTTTGTTTTAACACTCCTCCACAGATGCATAGAGCCTTACTTTATTTATATTTAACTTAAACATTCTACTTCAGTGTCATGCATTTTTTAACACGTACGCTAGTTTTAGTTGAATTCTAGCAACCAGCAATGCACTTCTTTGTCTTTCTTTCTTTTTTTTTTTCTTTTTTTTAAATTTCTTTGCACTTTGAGTGATACCCAACTGTGTTTTCAAACCAGGGTCGCAGAAGGTTTTAATCTAAAAATACGCAGTTAATCGACACATGTCTGTTTTTTTGCATTCGGTAATAATCAAGCCATGTAAATGATTTGTTTTCTGTCTTTGGCTCTATTAAGTAACACCAAATGAATTCAGGTCATTTGTTTTTCTACCCCCATTCTTCCAAATTACTCTTCCAGTTTGTCAGGTCTGTGCTGACACAAGGTGACGTGTGACTATTTGAGGAGTGTAAAGATAATCATTGGGCAATTAATAGGGACCAAAAGGGAACCGTTAGCGATGTGCAAACTTTTGATACCTTCTCTGTGAGTTTTACGGGACTTGGTGGGGGGATTTAAAAGCCTTCGCATTAGAAAAAAACAAACTCTTTAAATTACAATTCTTTAATACAATGAATGAAATCATGAAGATCTCTGGGTTAGGTTTGTTTTAAGAACTTTGTGCAGCTTATATATATGAAATCTTCTGAACTCCACAATGTCTGATACATAGTAATTCAGTATAAACGCTGTAATAGAGGTTGAAATGCAGTTCCTATATACAGAGTTAAGCGTATCAGCTCTTCATGCTTTGCTTTCTTCATCCACTGCTACCCCACAGTCTTCTCTAATAACATCCCTGTGTAATTACTACGTCAGCGAACTCATCATCTACCTCATTTGTTCAATGTTTTGTAACTTGTACTTTTCCTGTCTTTCAAATGAGAAAAAGGGTCACTTGAAGATTTAGTGTAAATCAAATCTATGCTTCATAGACCAGGTAGCTGCTTCTATTTCACTTTTTTTTTTTGCTGCAAGCAGAGCTATGCAGCTAATTAATTAATCAGGTAGATAGCTATTCAAATATTCTAGTCAACTATTAATCCAGTCATCAAGTATTTTGGGATTTGATTTATCAGTTTGAGGATTTTTTAAGGACAAAACAGTCAAAATTTTGTGATTAGAGTGTCTTTAATGTAGTGGTTTTCAACCTTTTTTGGCTCATGAGCCCATTTTAACATCAAAAATTTCTGGCAATCCCCGACATTCATAAAGGAGACATTTTTTTTGCTAAAATGAATTTGTTTTGATGTAATAGTCATGTAATAGTTTCATGTAATAGTTTGCTATACTATGTTGCAAATAAACATTCATTTTAGACCATATTTAGGCTATATAATATATATAATGCACCTTTTTGGTGTCTATTCTCAGTTTCTCTTAGAGATGTCTTAACGTGTCCAGGTAGGCGAAGAAATCTTTCCATTCTCTGTTCGTTCCGGTTTTCTGACTGCGACTGTGTCCGGGCAGGTTGAAGTGTAGTAACGCATGTGGTCACATGATCGGGTCAATCAAGATATGCCTTCTCAGATATTATATCCTGCATTTTATTTGAACGTAATTTTTTTTCGGAAAAGTTTGTGGTGTTTTGGTTAGAATGAAATATATATTGAATGATTAAAAATATTTTTATTAGTTTTTTTTTTTTTTTATCAATTACTAGAAATTTCAGCTGACCCCATTTCAATTCCAGGTGAACCCACGTGGGGTTGTGACACCAAGGTTGAAAAACACTGCTTTAATGGGATAATCTACTGGTTACTTCACTCTTCTATGAGAACAAACTAGATAGATAGATAGATAGATAGATAGATAGATATTTCGTTGCATGACTTTCAAACACAGTATAAAAAATAAATACAGATGTCAAATATTCAATCTCAAATATAAAAAGTGCTGTGTGCATACTATAAAAAATCTGTTTTAAAAGTCTAAAAGCTGTCTAAAGGTCTATAAAATAGTTATAGCAGCGGATTTTTAGTGTCTTTCATTCCCCTGTGGGTGTTTGACTTCCTTTATTGATTTCCTGTATCTTCAAGGTGTGGACGAAACATGACAGTGAAAGATAATTTACACTGACACTAACAGATATCTTTCATAGTTTTCTGACATTTTTAGGCCAAACAGCTCACAGGTTAATTGATTAAAATAATAGGCAGTTTCTCTTCTTGCTTTTGTGATAATATAATTGTGCTTTTTATAAAGTATAATGTGAGCTTGAAAAAAACCCTCATAATTCTTCCCCCAAACCCCTCCAACCCTTTATGCACGTACAAGTGGTCATATTTCACAAACCTTGCACACATACACACACTCAGACAAAGCCTTTGAAAGACTCCAGAGACTTGTTTTGTTTTTTTTAAGTCTAAATCTTTTTATTTCCATCTCTGTTCAGTATAGCACTCTTGTGTATTTGCATGAATGTGTGTTTGTATTCTTTTATAATCAAAGGCGTCTATTTTATGTTACTACTGCCCTACATATCGGAGCTGAGGTAGAGACCCATCAAGGGGAATGTTCTAATTAACATCTCACCATTCTCACTGACATCTCTATATCTGGTGATATCGCTTCAACTTCCCACACCCTCAACTCCAAGGCATCCCTTCAACAGGGAATGCATAAAACACACATAGGGTTATGTGCAAGTAAAATGCTGAACGCTGATGCAGACAGGAGTAATTTTTGCACCAAATAGGACAGTAAGGGGGGGGGAGAGAAAAATACAGCCAGGCAGGTTGCCACGAAAGGGAAATACACACAGATGGCCTTGACAGACGACAGACAGAGGATGAGGAAAAAGTAGACTAACAAAGATACAGACAAAAATACATGTATGCAGGACGTATGTGCATGGAAATACCTGCACTATAGTGTGAATGCAGCATGTGTTGGAATGGACAAAATAATGTATTTGCATGTATGTGTTTGGACTATGCATCACATTACACCACTACGGGCTCTTATTTTTTCCTTTGCCATTTAATCTCATTAAGAATTTTTACAACATGCAGTGTTCATGATTGGATTCACATTTTTGCAATAAAAGAAGTATATATTGTTATTTTTTTTTCTGACCAAAGTAAGATCTTAATATCAAAAGTGTGGTGGGAATTTTTCTAAAGTAGCAGCAATACGAATTTTTATTTCCTGCTCTAATTCTAGATTTATGTTATGCAACAGAGTTATCTCGCCTGGGAAAGCTGCTAAACTTATAACAGTTTCTTAGCGTCAAATGGAGCCTTTTAACTCCACATAAATAGTTACTAAGGCAGCTTGGTAAAGACGGTATTTTGTATGTTATTAAATGATAAAATCACTGAATACTGGGACAAGCTGAACTGTAAGTGACATTACAAAAATACTGATTTAAGTTGCGTCTATGATAACCATTTGGTTGTCATAAACGTACGTTGTGACAACAGGCGGGCCTCCTCTTATGGTTGCTGATGTTCTGTCAGGGTTGGGGGCTGCTCGGCTGGATGGATCCTGCTGGGTCTTTTGTCACCCCTGCTAATTGAGTGATCCTGGTGACCCTGTCGTTGCTGCCTAGTAACACGTTAGCAAGAGCTGGTGTTGCTGCACTCTGCCTAAGTCATAACTAGGTGTCTGGCACGGTGCTTGTGTGTTTTAGCAGGGCAGAGTTGAATGAAATGATTGGCAGATAGATGTGCTCACTGTACTGCACACAGGATCCATTAGGTGCAGTTCAATCACTGTCATTATGGCATGTTTAATAAAAGCATCCAACTGTGACTTTATTAAGTGTGGGTGGATGCATACCAAGAATAGTGTCAAGAAATAAATAATGTGTTCTTCACTGAAGCATCCTTGTTTCTGCAGGTATGTGAGTAGAGGAGAGCACGAAGAGATGGACAGACTGTTAGACTGTTTCAAAATTAGTATGCTAAAAACATATGAGAATAACACATGACAGATGCTTGCAGGGTGATATCATGCCCCATCTTCTGATTTGTCATTAAGTATGCTATAGCAGCTGCACTTGTAGGCTACATCTCACTCACTCAGTTGCGACACTCATACCATGCCAAGAAAAATCACTCATATTTCAAATGCATGCCTTTGGAATTTCTTTCAGTGAACATGTGACACTCTTCAGATAAGTGTTTTTGTGTTAACAAAATGGAAATCTTAATTTTGCTAAGCTAATTATAGCTTGTAGTGCGTTGCTAAGCAACCTAATGACAGGAGCCAGCAGGGAGTCAAGAATCTAACCTTTGGCTGGATAGAGCCAAGAGGTGACATTTGGATTTTTTTCATATCACTGTCTTTTGATGCACTGCATTTTGACGGTAGCTTTATTGCACATTACAGTGCACATGATGATAAGTGTGCTTAAAGGTGACTGTAATTTTTTTCATATAAGGAAGTGGAAAACGTGTTTTAACCCCAGGAAGAGAATTTAAACATTCAATCAATGTCGAGCTGCTTCATCTCATTGGTCTTATGAAAATGTCATACAAGTGGACTTAGATGACTCATTTTGCACTACATAAATTTACCTCTGTCACTGCTGGCTTTATATTTTCTTTCAGGAAATGAAATACTGAGAGTGCATCATGATTATTTCCATGATGGAAAAGGCAAGAAGACCACCAAGCTCATATATTCATGCTACTTCATTAAACTGTAGAGCCACTGAAAATGCTGTTGCAGCTTTTAGTTTCTTTTTTCCTGACTGTGTTATATCACACCATAATATCTGGTCATGGAGGGACTTGAGTGTTATTGCAGAAAGCCCTGTGCTTCTCTTCTGAAGCATTATACATGTTAGATGGCTGCTTGAATTGTGTTGGTGATTCCACTACAATGCAACACATGCACAATCCATCTCGGATCACCACCCAAAGACGACGTCTGTATGCTCTGAAAAATTTCTTTGTGTGTGTCTGATTTTTCCTCCTATCAAAGGCAAGAGGCAGGGGGGGATCCATGGCTCAGCGCCAAAATAGTTTTGAAGTATCTGTGAAAAGACTCCTCTTAATCCGTTTTATTTGCTCTGCTACCTCCAAACCATTTGTCCACGCAGAGCTCCCAAACCCTCCACTCCACCCAGCCATCTCAAGGATTTAGTGTGGTAGAGCAGAGGTGCAAGAGCCTACAGACAGTTAAAAAAAAGCCATCTGGCCAGGGAGGGGGGAGTGCAGTGAGGTGGGGGTGTCGGGGAGGTTTGGGGCGGAGGAGTCGTGCTAGGCAATCAAAATGACGGACAGCAGTGAGAAGTGTTTTGCGGGCTCCCACGTACATGCAAAGTAGCCCAACTTGTGAGCTTTCACAGCTCCCTCTGGTCTTCAGGTAAACACTGACTGACCGAGGTATGCGTGGTCTTTCCCCACCTCAGTGAGTGTGTGTGTATGCGTGTTTGTGTATGGTAATAATGTGTTTGTTGGCTTGCTTGTGAAAGGAAAGCGTCTGT
>JAPTMW010000002.1:18944248-18957839 GCA_029822955.1 Ostorhinchus angustatus
CACACGCACACACACACACACACACACACACACACACACACACACACACACAGTTAACTGAGTTTGCTTGGCAGTTTTGCAGTATATGAGATTTATGGCGACCTTTGTGAACTTACAAGTGACAAACAGCCTGTTAACTTTTCCTGCATCCCCTCCATATTTTATTGGCTTGTTGAAACGGGAGGGTTCCGTGCACCACTTAAGGTTATGCGCCGGGTATTTGTTTGCTATAATATTACTTTGAAATAATTAGGATTAGTAACGTGATTTAGATGAGTCACTAACGTCCCCAAGCAACAAAGCAGCGTTTGCAATGAGCTCTTGTTGAAAGAAGGAAACGTGACATCAACTAGGCCCTAATGCAAAGCAACTGTTGCATGATTAAAGTAGCACAAGTAAATTAAAAACTGCAGTTCTCCTCTGGGCGCCTGCGTGTTGCATTTTTAGACTATTTTCCTTCATTTATTCAGTGAAAGTGAGCAATCTAAATATAAAGCTGTTTCTTATTTATTATTTGTATATTTATGTTGCATATTCTTTTCTGCAGCACAGCAAACACGAGCCACTGAAGAATTCCACAAATATTTAATTATTAAATATATTTGTTTTTTTAAAAGCTAGGTTATCTCGCCTTTTACACGGACTGACGGTCTTGACTCTTTAATAGTGTTTTTGTTGAACAAAAGAAAATGGGAAACTTAAAAAAAAGAGGAAAAGTAGAGGTTTTTCTAAACTCATTATAAAGCTGATTTGCATCCGTCTGCTCACTAACACTATTTTACCCCCAAATATTTTATTTTGCTTTTTTAAACATGGCGCCCTCCGTTGTGATATTTCCCCCTCGATTTTTTAAGTTCATTCTGTTTGTTGTTTGATTCTAAATGGTGTTTTTATTGTTGTGTGTTAACACTATTTCAGACGTTAAATGTTGATTTTGATTTTGATTTATTTTCAGATGAGTGTAAACCAGTGATCAGTTTAGCTGTGTGTTTTCTTTGTTTTGTTATTTTTTTATTTTTCAGGTCGGACACAGTTTTAAACCTTTTAGGATTCATTCATTTTCGGTTCAGTGCAACTGCTAAATTATAGCAGGTTATTCTGTTGGATTGCAGTATGTATAATTTGATTATTTAGTTATCTCTGGTGGGATTACCTCATTGGGCGTTGGGATAGCCCATTGGTTATAAAATAATCTTCCTCTAACTGAGCATGCGCGTTACCTTGAAATATCACAATATTGTACTGTGCATATCTGTGTGACAGTAGACACATGCTGTTGGAAAAGAGCAGAACATAACCATCAGCCTATATGGTAAACAACTAACATTTATACATTTATTTTACTAGATTTGACAGCAGCTTTTAAATTAAAGGTTATCTTGTTTTGCTGAATGTAATGAATACTTAGATGCATGTTAATTGTTTGTTTATTTCAATAAATTGGCATACAGCATTCCAGACATGGTGGTTTTTTTCTGGAAGCAAAGTTGCGTGATTTTTTTGTCCATGTTGTCTGGCTTAAAGCCCACAACTATGCTTGGCTGGTTCAGGCCCTGGTGCTATAGTCAAGTTTGTGGAGTGTCCTGCCTGGAAGTTAACTCAATAATGACCAGACAAAAGTGAAATCTTCGTCTCCCTTAAAAAGGGCAAAGCTACAACCCCCAGTTTGCTGCATCAGACTTTTCTGTATTTAGATTTTAAACTGAGCTGACAGAAAATGTTAAATATACTCCAATGGCACAGTTACATGAATAACGCCGTGGTTTGCTGTGTGGCTTTAATGGACACTGTATTATATGAACTTGTAGTGTTTTTACTGCTGAATGTGGTTTAACACATAATGCAACTCTGCATGTTTTCACCTTGACTTAATACAAAGCTGAAATGTTGGATTTTGCATGATGATGGAGTACTTTTTCAGTTCCCCCGAATTCTGCCGGGCTCACAATAGATTATGGTCTGTATTTACACATAGATCCATACAGCAGATACCATAGTTCATATAAATAAAATTTTCGGCTGAATTTGTATGACTGAGAATAGAACCAAACACATGCAGAATTTACTTTTTTTTTTTTTTTTTTTTTTACAGTGTTTGCTGTTTTCTCAAAGCATTCACAGAATACATTTTGTATTTTTAAATATATCAAATAACACATTTCCATGCTAAGTGCTGTAGCTGATGTTGATTAAGGCTTCACAAGACAAATGGCTGGATCATTTTTGTTTGTAATTAGGAATGTCACCACATTATGCCTGTTTACTCTATTGCATGTGGTTGTTTTTCCATTTTTGTATGTCGTAGGAGGTTACAGTGTATTTTGTCATTCTACATTTGCTTCATCGGATTAGTTTTTACACTTGCATACAGGACAATAACTGCACAGATCATTATGTGTTTTCATGGTCAGTCAGGTCTTGAGTGACTCATATTTGCTGTGTGCCTTCATATGGCTGATAGAGAGAACTAATTGACTTCTTGCTGTGATTTACTGGAGCATCTGTCTGCAAATGGACACATCCCAAACCTGTTAATTCATCTAAATTTCATAAAGTCGTGGCAAGACTGTGCACTGCCATCCCTCATCAATTATAATATCTCAGTAGCCTCTAGACTGCTGCATGTTTAAACACACATACATGTGCAGGAACACATACATGAACTCTATTTTTGTCAGATAAGCAAGGACACACACACACACACACATACAGAAGGAAATAGAGAGTGGATAAATGATGGAATTATTTTGTGCTTGTTTTTTCTGAATTGTGTCATATTGCATTGACTCCAGTGATAGTGATTCATAGAACACAGATTGCGAATCAGATATGGATATAGACACATATATATTTAGAATATACAAACACTCTTATATATACTCTCACCGCCTTTTTACGAACAACTTGATATGATTTTTTTTTTTATCATGGCTGTCCCCAGTTAAATAATTTTTATTTATTTTTCATTTTTTATTTTTTTGACTGTGCAAAACCGCATAATAATTTCTCCATTCTCTCTCATTCATTCTGTCCATACTGACTGTACTGAGAGTGACTCGTGCCTTATGGATATTGAGGGTATTCCCTGATGTGAATGTTTTGTTTGTTTGGTTGTAATACTTTCGGTGAAACATGCACTATGATTTTGTTTGGCCTGTGTAACAGCCACCATAAATGCACGGATTTACAAAGGTGGCAAATTGAAAGAGATTTCTAGTATCAGATGGTAATATTTGTTAGCTTAAAGCTGCAAACCCAGGCGGAATTTAGAGTCAATGAAGCACTGAATGCAAAAATACTGAGGATGTGGTATAATAAAAAATATATATATGTATATTTACACAATAATAGATTAAATATGTTACGATTATACATGATAGTCCCTTTAAGTAACTGGTAATTGCACTTTAACTTTTTTTTTTTTTTTTTTTTTAGATTTACCTTTATTGTACGTACAATCCAGGCATATAAATCACATTATTTTTGGGGTGAAATTTTCTTCATATGAAATTCTCACACCCATACCCAATGATGATTAGATTGTTTTTCTAAGGCTCACATACAGCACTATGATACATTTACATATAATTTGTAAAAAGGAAGTGAAATGGTTGAATTATAATAAAGATGTGGTCTCACTGGAGGCAGTCTGCATCTTTGGGCAAATAAAAAATGTTCTTAGCATTTCATTTGTTATAAACAGTGTATTATTTCCCAGAGCCTGGAGTCATACCAGGCCTGTAGCACACACTCCTCTGCTCTTAAAGGTGATCTTTTAACAGCCACATATCCTTTGGATTGCTAGTATTTTTCATGATGGTCCGTTTTCGTTTGTACTTTTTTTTTTTTTTTTTTTTTTGCTCCAAATGAGGAGCTGGGATCGTTTGGGGCGCAGGTCTCTCAGCTCTTTCTGCTCTCTGAATGACAGATTGGAAACATTCCGTTTATTGGCCTTCAACCCTCAATCATTTTCGGAAATGCATCGGGTTAAAGGTTGACAAACATGAGCGTCCATTACAATCATGACGGAATTAGGCCAGTTCTGGGCCTGTCTACTATTTTGCGGCACTTAATGTCAAGTGGGCCCCCTCGCTTTGTCTCGGCCCAGGATCCACTGCAGGTGACGTCAGCATTACAATAAGGAAAACGATTTTTTTTTCTTTTCCTTTTTTGAAGCAGAAGCCTTAAAGTTGCAGATGAAATAAATGAGGTTCCACTTTAAATCTATAAGCTCAAATGCGGAGTCTATACTACGTCGTGAAGATCTAAGTAAAAAGCAACAGATAAAAGAATTTGCCTGAACTGGTTTAGGTACAAAACGGTGCATAGATGAAATCAGAGTCACGTCAAAGAGAAGAAAAGTGTAGAAATATGCAGCTGTAGAGGCGCGTGGAGAGCCTCAATGCTGTCCTCACAGAACCCTAAAGTAAGAAAGTTTTTTTTTTTTTTTCCCTGAGTTTCCAAGGAACAGTGAAGCCTATCCACTGCTGTTTATCATGCTTCATAATTTGCATTTTACGTAACCATTTTTTGCGCCTGTGCTTTCCTGCAAGATGCATGTAGTATGGATTTATTTCAGCTGAATGAGAAAAATAAATAAATAAATAGTTCATATAATCAGTACATACAGTGCGATTTTGAGCTTCATTGTGAAACAGTGCATGTTGTGCATTCTGTAGTCAGCTATTTTCCACTCACAGCTGAGAAAAGAAAAAATGCTTCTTTTTTTTTTTTTTTTTTTCATCCAGTGTGGTGATAGTGATAGTTTGGTTGCCCGGTGCGCCACTAGTTGATGCTTTATCAAACTTTTGCTTTAATATGAGGCAACAAGTAGTTCTTTTCACTTCGGAAAACTGAAGTACTGATGTGTTGAATACTGTAAAACAAAGATGAGAGAATGTATTATATATTTAACTACAAAGTAGAGTGGGAAAAAAATCGATAACAGTTTTGTCACATAAAAAGTATGAGGAAATAAAAAAAAATCAAGCGACTGATTTAGCTGTTAGAATGAGTTTATTGTAACTTTCAGTGCTTTTAAATGCGGTCCTCTACTCAGAACGGGAGTCTTGACAATAATTGGCCTGGACACGCACTGGCCTGTCTCTCTATTATTCTTGCAGGGCAGGAGTGGGACATTTGCCTTGGCAAGATTTACAATGAAATGAAAGGCGGTAGATGGGCCACTCATCCAGAGCACTGTGTTTTACTCATATCAACATTTAATCTCTTGATTTTTATGAGCTGATAAAACATTAACCTGCACACTCTTTAGGTTTGGGGGCTTTAGAGCAGGGGCTCAACAGAAGCCTCCTGAACTTAAAGAGGCAGTAATATTTGGAGGCATCGGCACATTTCAAAGCATTTTCAGTGCGATATTTGAAAACGGAGTCGTGCGGTGAACGCCTGCGTGTCCCTTTTAAAACAAACCCAGCGCCTGTCAATCACCCCGCATTCCAACCAATCCCAAAGCTCCCTTTTTTAAAGCACGTTTGCCTGCTGTGCTTTTATATTGCACCATGGCCTGTTTCGAGGCATTTTTACTACCACGGTTATTGCCACAAATCAAGAGGGCAAAGTGAACGGCATGGGACTCACACCAACTTTAACGAAATTGAGTCTGGTTCCTACTTCTGCGAAGTTCACGGCCAAGAATTTCACATGCAGATGATATACAACACGGAAAATGGAAACTGAATTTCTAGGTGTATCCTGAGTTCTGAATTGGTTGATTTTGCAAACTCATAGCCAAACTCACAACAAAACATGACAAGCCTTTCGAGGTTTAGTGGCTGCCCTCTCTCCTGCGTCAACCCCGGGGAGAGCAATACTGAACCCAGCGTGGTGCTGCCACCTTTGGCAGGAGAGCACATGGGACACCCCACTGGCAGTTCCTTAAAACTCTGCCCCTCGCACAATTTGCGAGACTACCCCGAGACGAGGTCCAGTGCATATGTTGACCATTCGGTTCCCAATTTTTCAGACTCTGGATACCCCAGCCACCGGTTAGAGCACAGCCCTAGGGGCATTATCATTGGAGCCAATCTCTCTGGAGCCGGCATGCCACCCGTCACTGATCAACTGGCATCAAGAGCTAACCAACATGGCGGGATTGGAAGGTACCGTGACTTTTCTGGCTGCAGAGACAACAGAAGCCATGCTTTTTTCACAAGTTATCAGGAGCAGGCCCATGGCTCCACTGACGGAACACGAGACTTCGGCAGCCAAATGATGCTGGGTCTACCTGGCGACCTCCTCACCCGGACTCACCCCTATGGCCAAACCATCAGCCCCAAGGGAAACAGCCAGCAGCTTGTCACACAGTTCCTGGGTCTGTACAAACCTCTGAACATGGCAATCCAGCGTGGAGGAGGCGACGCTTTTCTCAGGTGTTCTAAACAAACAGTGAAGCACGAGCTGGTGTGTAAGTGGAGTGACGGCCAAGAGGGGGCTGGGAAGGTGCCCTGCTCCAGAGCCTTCGGGACCATGTATGAACTTGTCACCCATGTGACAGTGGAGCATGTCGGAGGACCTGAGCACTCTGAATATGTATGTCACTGGGAGAATTGTCCGAGGGACCGGAAGCCTTTCAAAGCCAAATACAAGCTGGTGAATCACGTCAGAGTCCACACAGGGGAAAAGCCCTTTCCCTGCCCCTTCCACGGCTGTGAGAAGGTTTTTGCAAGATCTGAAAATCTGAAAATTCACAAGAGGACTCATACAGGTTAGTCACAACTGATCCAATGAAAGCACTAATAATAATATAATGATGATAATAATAATAATGATAATAATATTAATAATAGGATAATAATATTAATAATGCATGTTAGGTTAAATTTTTGTAAATGTTGCAACTGGCCTACTTTACAAGTTTAACTTAATTTTGAAGTTACTTTTCTGATGCATTTTGGAACTGATTACTTAATTATACATTTTTTTAAATTTACAAATACGATCATTTTATTATTATTATTATTATTATTATTATTATTATTATTATTATTCTATGGCTCTGACGTTATTTAATCTGCACTGTCCCAAATGTTATGCAAAGCCTGTTGTTGTTGCCTGCTTTGGCAGAAGGAAAGCATGTGAAGGCACAGATGAGTGGTAGTAAGCCATTTCCAACGGCGTGCAGTCAGTAGGCCTGGTGGTTTGGGTGCCTCTCCCACTTCATTCAGTGAAATTATTAAATAAATGCCGGGACACCGGAGAGCTGTGACGTAGCCGTTACGCTGTCTCTGCCTCCCAGGGACTTTTCTCCTGAGCACAGGAACACACAGAGCTCATCTCACAGTGATGTAGCAGGAAATATAAAGGTGGGTAAACGATGACCTCAGTCAGTTCAGCAAAAATAATTATCAGCCAAAAAAGAGGAATATTTTCAGAACGGTGCAGTATTCTCTTATTATCATTCTGATTTAATTTCCAGGTCTGATCCTTTTGTTGTTGTTTTTTTTGTGGAAAGTGTCAATAAATGTGTTTTTTAAAAATTGATTTATTATTTTTTATTTCTTTGGGATTTGACTCCACCAAAAACAGAGTGGGTTATATTTTACAACAGATTTACGTACAGAATATTTATTTTCATTTAGCTCACAGGTTCTGCAAGAAAAGTGACTCCAGTGTAATTATACTTGAATGTAGACATTTAATTTGGAAACACAATTAACACATAAGGTGGGGGATAAAGACTGAATGAAAATGATACTTAACAGACGTTGCTTTTAATTCTGTGTAAATCGTTTTAATGAAGCTAAAAAAGCAACAAGATAAAGAAAAACAGACAGTAGACTAATAATGACTTTTCCCCCCTATACAACTGGATATATGTGAGATTTTAACCAAACATAAATTAGCTTTTGGGGGCATTTTTTTTTCAGTCAATTAAAAACAGAAAGGCTATAATATGATGATGTGAAAGGAAACCGTTTCAGTTGTGTTTGGCCTGTTTCTGCTGACTGAGTGTCGTACAGGCCTCCGTCTGTTTGTGCAGGGGGGACACATGCAGCTGTAGGCAATTCTGTGCAAGAACATCATTAGTATCAATCATTAGCAACAGCCTAATTCATCCCATGAATTGCATTAAAATAAATCTAAATCTTTACATTGGCAGTAGCATATTTGTCACACTCTAGTGCTTTAACAGCCTTGTTGATTTAATACTTCTGCTTCACTTGTTGCGATCAAGATGAATCAAAGCACGAGCAACAGATTGAACTCTTGGACTTTTATTGCATCCAGCAACTTTTTTTGCACAGGATTTTTATTTGTTGCTTTGATATATTTAGAATTAAAATGTAAAAGAAGTTCAAGTGTCTTTTTCAGATCAGGGCTGTGTGGCCTGCAAAGAGGCACAGACTGGAAGCGCATGATCAGATCAGATCAGTGCAGTGTGTGTGGAGTGTAGGCTGGATGTGCTTTTGCGGGTTTTAAGGACGTATCTCCATGGGATGCACTCAAATGATGACTTGATATATATTTTTTTAGTATTCATGCAATAGCAGTGGGCTCATGTAAGGATAATATATAAGCATATTCGTAACACGCCGTCATTTCTCTTTTCACACGTTTAGGTGAAAAACCTTTTAAGTGTGAGTTCGAGGGATGCAACCGGAGGTTTGCAAACAGCAGCGACAGAAAGAAACATTCTCACGTGCACTCCAGTGATAAACCCTACGTGTGCAAGGTCAGGGGCTGCGACAAGTGTTACACCCACCCGAGCTCCCTGCGAAAGCATATGAAGCTCCACTGCAACAAGGCCCACGGTGCCAAAAGCGGCGACTCACGACCTGGTGGCGAGGAAGGTCACGTAACAGAGTCCAGGTCAACCCGAGTCCAGGATGGATCACAGATCAGCCCACCTCACCCCCCGACCGCAACCCTAGATGTCCCCATGTCCCCAGAGAGTCGAGACGAGTCCACCCAGAGGTCACGTTTCCATCACACGTTTGACAGCAGTTTGGACTACCCCACGCACAGGTCACAACCCCTCTTGGACCCTTTGTTGTTACAGAGAGGCAGCTACAGGTCCCAGTCCTCCCAGTATCCCTGTGGCCAGACAGGTCACACCACTTTCACCCAGAGCTCCAGGACTTTCCCTTCCACGTCACCCTTCCAGAAAAGCATCGTCAATGGCTGGTACACATGCCACAGCGGCGTGGACTCTTTTCCACCAAAGCAGTGTAACATCCCGTCCCTCTGAGTTCCAAATGGGTTACACTTTCTGGGACCTATTTTTATTTTATTATTATTATTATTTTTTTAATTTTCATGTTACAGACTTCCAGCTGTATTTCTATTACTCTCTGTATTTTAGTGTTGTATCAGATATTTGTGACACTCCCTGACTCATCTTTTTTCCATGTCTTGCATTGCAAAACGTGGCGAGTTTATTCGTTGTGAGGCCTTTTTCTTAGTAGCAAATTCCCCCCAGATCGGATTATAGGAACTTTTATAAAGTGTATAAGCTTAAATGTTCGCTTTGTTGCATAATAATTAAAAATATCTATCTTAAGTGAGGCAAAAAAAAAAAAACAAAAAAAAAAAAAGGGGGAAAAAGGGATTTTATTTTATGGGAGTCTGCGTGTTAAGTCTTTTGACCTTTCTGGGCTATTACTGGAAAGTCTTGTTTTTTTCTGAATGTACCGTAAGTGTATGGGGCTTTGTTGAATGTAAACTAAATGTAATATGTGTCAGGAACTATAAAACCATTACTCCTGTCTTAATGTATGTAGCTACACGAAAGAAATATCTGTGAGATTTTTATAAGTTAATTTTGAACATGTTTCCAGCCTTTGTGGTGGGCCTAAATCATATTTTTCCCCCCTTCTTGTGATTATAATCCATCCAGTCTCAGTAGGTTTTCTCCCCTCCTGTTGAAACAAGGCAACTTTCCGCCTGATCGCCCATTTTTATTCTTATTCTTGTTTGTACTATATGTATATTTCACATTTCTGTGCAAAGTAAGTCCAACGTGAGCATAAACCACAGTGTTCGTGCTGCTATAAAACGTTTAATTAGCATATAGTCCTACTGTACATACGCATACTGTATAATTAATTATGTATTCTATATTTTATTAAAGTGTCTATATTCCCTTTGATCAGGCATGTGTGGTTAAGCCCATTCAATGCATTTTCTCAATGAACTTCTGACCTTTTTTGTCCTTCTAAAAATAATAAAAATACAAATTATACTAGCCTAAGTCACGCCACATTTGCAGGTTAACAACTTTGTGAGATATGATGTCCCGCCTGGATCCATGTAACTGACTGAGCCTCGCTTTTCGTTCATAGGTGTCGGTTTTTGGCCAAGACTTTACGACAATTTTAGCTCGATTTCCTTGACACAAACTCAATGTAAGTTAATAATAATAACGTGTGATCCACTCAGGGTTATTTTAGTCCCAGAGCGCACGCTTCTTTCTCTAAGGTTTTGGATAAGTTCACTGCGCCATCAGTGGGGATTTTACGCATTTTCACGTCCGATCACGCAGATTATACGTTTTCTTTCTGGTTTTAGTAGCCACACACCTGCTGATCTATGTCGGATTTTATATGCTATTTTTCTTTAATTCGATTTCTGTCTGTGACAGGTTCTTTCTGTCCTTCATCACCCACACACACACACATGCACAAACACGCAAACAAAATGTCTGTGTTATGATATTGAACAAAATCAATACACCACCTACCATTATTTTGCCAATAACACACACACAAACCTTAAATTTCCCCCACAATTAAAAAAAAAAAGAGTCTGGATTTCAGATTTAAAGATCTTAATTTCACTTTTTCAAGTTAGAACATCACACTGTCTGACAGAAAAAAATGTGTCTTGAATGAAAAGACCTGATTCTATTTGACAAATGTTAAATGATGGGAGATGTGGACCTTATACTCAAATATTTTCCTCACTTTATCTAGACTGCAGTTTCGCTGACATATTTGCTCAAGTTTTTGTACCTTCAGGAATGTAAATTTCAACAAACACCTCATTATTTTAGAGAAACAAGCTGGGGAAATATGTGTTTGAAGCCTGACTGTTTCTTAGCAGAGCTTGTATTCACTGTCTCTGCTAATCTCAGAATGGGTTTATTATCATACAACTCAGTTTACCATGTTTCCTCTGTCAAAGACTGGAGTTCCCTCTAATAATAATTATCCCCTCCATTACTACAGCAGTGATTTTAATATGAGTGACCATGTTGAAGGACTATATTATGACATGTATAAGGAAAAGTTCTGTATGATCTTGCTGTAGTGGAGGTCAAATGGAGTCTAATTATGATAAATGGGTGAGTTTCTCCTTGTAGACGAAGGTAATGCAAAAAAGATCTGCTCCACTGCCAGTAGCACAGCTTTACACTTTGTACCTGCATGTATGTATGTCAGCATTTTATACCATTTAATATAAGGAGGATGAGTTCCAGTATCTGTATATCTATATAAATCTGCCTCAAACATATCAAAAGAAAATCAGGTCAAAGTGCAGATTTTACATTTCTTTGAAATATCTGCTTGTGCTGACGTGACAGCTAAATAACTAGCTGTTTTAGGACTATTATTCCAGTGCAAGTATTTAATGCAGGTTTTGCGTTTTTTTCCCTTGTATTTTTGACAGACATAAGTACTCGAGGTGAAGACTGTAACAGAAGAGGTTTTCCTATTAGTGTCTATTATATTACATATGATCATTCAAGGCCTATTTAACAGGTTAGAAGACTTTGTTTTTAGTGCTGTCATTTAAATGTACGTCATCAGCATTTACATTAAAACTCTTTCTAAGACTAAAAGGAAGCGATGCAGTTCCACATAGTCAATGGTCTCATTTTTGTTTTGTGTTTTTTTCCCCTATCATAGAAATAGCACTTAACTGTAAGCACCTATTTTTTTTTTTTATTTATAGAATGCAGATATGGTGCATATGGAATGTGATGAAGTTGTTTATGAATGCAAATATGTGCTCTGTTTATGTTGTACGTACATGATGCTCATGGGTATACGTTTTTAGGAAGAGTAAGATATTTTTGATGATGCAATGCAGAAATCCCTCTAGTGTTTGCCTGTGCAGTAACTTATGTGCATAGAATAGAATAGAATAGAATAGAATAGAATAGAATAGAATAGAATAGAATAGAATAGAATAGAATTTTACTGTCCAAAGTTCCAGAATCTGTTTTCAACTTTTCATCAGACAGGAGTCAGTTTTATCCACACAAATGAGCTCTTTTTTTTTTTTTTTTTTTAACTGGACTAATGATCAGTGGATGTTCCGGGAATGTGCGGCTACATCACTACCGTTGAGATAATTTACACAAAATGAGAAGTTTTGTGGTAAGTAGGTTGAGGATTGAGATATATAGTGTCAAGTTCCAGATTCAGAGTGCTTCTTCCAGTAAACTGAACTCAACAGTTGTAGCTTTGATCACTGTGCTTCAATGATATGATAGCTCAGATTTGTGAGATCAGTTTCTGCTATACTGCAACTTTATCAATAGCTTGCATCAAATGGTTTTATGTCCGCTGTACTATGATTTCAGTGATGACTGTTTTTAAAGTAATTTCAAAATCTTATTTTTATCAACATGCTTATCTTGTAAAACCATAGACTGTCACATTCTTCTTTTTCTTCCTCCTCTTCACAGAAAACATTGTCAAACATTATTCTGTGGCCAAAGAAGCCTCTGTGTTTGTGAGAAGAAAACAGTTTTTTCATTTGTTATGTGAGGACATGTATAAAGGCATAAAAGCAACACCCTAAACTATGAAATTTCCCGACCATGCACTACCACATGCTTCATTTTCCTCCTCCTCTTCACAGAAAACATAGTCAGAGATTATTTTGTAGCCAAGGAAATATCTATTTGAGTAAAGAACACAGGCTTTTTGTTTGCAATATAAGGACGAGCGACACCTTCAATTAGGAAACGTCCCGAATCTGTATGCGTTTTGCTGTATATTCTGACCATGCTGTTGTAATATTCCATAATCATTGAACCCTGCCACGCCCTTCCCCCCAGTAATCACAACTGATTAGACCTCTGCTTTGCAGTTTGCCACTTGTCCGCCGCCATCTTTACTCTTGCACTCTCTGCCTAGCAACAAGCGGCAGGCGCCATTTTGGACAGGATATACAGGGTATACATCAGTTTAGTGTAATAGATCCATTCCACCTTGGAATCCATTGAATTGTCAGCTTGAACCCCTGGGTTGCTGTTATGCCATACTTGGGTTGAGCCCCAGCTGTGTAACAGGGGGTGGGCTGCTTTGTCACACCAGGTCTTTGGGTTGATGCATCATTATAACCATGTATGACATCTTGCGTAACTTACACTATGCAGCTCCCATACTTTTTCAAGGGAGGTTTAAGCCCCTCTGCTGGTCTCGGAGAGGCTGCGTCAGTGTTTGCTCTGACAGTAGAAGCGAAGATGACCAAGTGTGATTTTAATTGAATGTTTGGCTTTTTCCCCAACCTCCTTTGGTCTAGCCAGCGGTGCTGTTGTTCCCCAACTTGCTTTCTTTTCATCCAAGCCTTCATGCCCCCACCTCTTTTTTTTTTTTTTTTTTTTTTTTTTTTTTTTGAA
>JAPTMW010000002.1:19126015-19136530 GCA_029822955.1 Ostorhinchus angustatus
TGTTTTCTTTTCTGTCTGTTTTAGTCACATGATACACACAGGAGTCAGTACTTGATTGCATAAGAATTGTTTTTGATGACTTTTGATTGTCTAATAATTTTTTTTCCGCGGCTGTATACACAAGAGTAAGAGTAGACAGTTTACAGTACATATATTCATCCACTAGATGGAGCAAGAGGACTGGCTCTGGAGAGCAGCCTTTCCAACTCAAAAAGAGAAATTACAGTACAACTACTGGGCATTCACAACTACATTATTCACAGTGTACTATTCTTCTTATTATTATTCTTATTATTATACCTGTGCAGTCTTCAAATAGATTTTTAATGTGGAGCTTATTGTCATGAATTAGAAACGCCTCCATCCTCCAGTGAAAAATAGCAATTATAGAGTCTTTGGAACACCTTCAGCCTCATGATAAGGGTGTAAATGAGATGCTTAGACATATACCATGTGATGCCTAACGTGGCAGACCTTGTTTAAAAAAAAAAAAAAAGGAAAAGAAAAGAAAAACTGATACACACAGAGAAAGACCATTTTACATATGGGTTATATATATATGAGGAAACGTGTTAATCACTTTTATTTCCATTACATGAGTGGATCATAATAAACACTGTTGCCAATAAAGTTGGACTAATTTTGTTCCTGTTTTTATTCCTGTTTACACACATCAGTAATCACGTTTGACCAGGTGCAATGACTATATACTGAGTCCCAGTTACACTTTATCTGTCAAGAATAAATCATTTCATGACAAGAGGAAAGCATGTTTCATTCCAATTTTATGGTCAACAGTGTAGTTTCAAATGTAACACCCTCACTGATAACTGCCTTATGTCTATGAAGGCCAGTGAGGTCACATTTTTCAGAAAAATCCAACGAGCGAGATTCATCCTCATTTCTGAATAGCTCAGTGCATCTTCTGCTCTCCTCCGATGGCAACAATATTCAAGAAAAGCTACCGTTAGCTTAGAGAGAGAGAGAGAGTCTGTTAATGTCAGCAAACAACAGCTCCCAGCACAACACAAAACACATGACTTTTGCACCTTTTAACCAACAAATCCCAACGCTTACTCATTTTACTACAGAGTTTAAGAACAGAGGAACAGCTAAGAAAAAAAGTAGTTAAATGTAAATGGTAATTACAGCAAAGTCTTAGAAATGTCTATAACAATTGCAGCACTATGTGGGTGCTTTATGTTTCTGTTATATATATATATATATCCATCCTCCTGTCTTGATGTTGTAACCTTGTAGAAGCACAGTGACAATAAAAATGTTACATCAGAGCAGGAATAGTATAGTACCATCCCCTGATGCACTTTGAAAAAATTGCATTTATACAACCTGATTTACACTGCAGCAAACATTGTCCCTGGCGTTATCCGATACGTCTACTTTCTCCCTGGGCAAACACACAGACAGATCCATGTACTAACAAAAGCAGATCCGTGGTTTTCCTTCAGTTGTCCCACCACTGATAAACCCAGACCATCAGTCAAGCAGACAATGTGGCCCTTCAGGAGGGTGGCTGGGTTTATCACTGACAGTTGGGCTGCATTGTACAACAGTGGGACTAATCAAACACCTAAGATGATACTAAAGAAAGTGCAAATGTGTGTAGGTCTGATAATGTCCATCCCTGTGTTAGCGCTGTTCTGCATTATTGGCTGCTGTTATGATGGAAAATGAAAAATGCAGACAGCCGACAATAGTACAAGTGGACTTGGTAAGCACCCTGTAAGATAAGAAAAGGACAAAGACGTGTTTTTAATAGAGAAAATGGATTAGGACGAGAGACAACCTCTAGAATCCAGTTTTAACAAAAAGTAAAAGCTGTGTGTTTTATGCAAAGAATCATTTATATGTATTAATTATACATGTATTATACGTAATTGTTTTATTAGAATTTGTCCTTATATGTCTAAAATTATAATGTTGTGACTCAGTTGTTTTTAGACTCTTTAATGCAAAAAAAAAAAAAAAAAGTGGGCTCTAGCTTTACATTATTTTCTTTTAACCTTCCACAGTCTTAGTTCGCTTCTGTTCCAGTGAAGGTTGATGGCCACCCTATCAGACAACGATACCTTCCAGATAAAAGAAAATACATGGTCCTCTGGTTGTGTCCAAATGCAAATTGTGTTTTTTGTCTTTGGAAGTACACTGTAGATACAGATAGTGTCCTCTATAGTTACACAAGGACAAACATCTATTCATATACATACTCAAACGCCAATGCACATGCATAGAAGCTGCCTCTGTGTATTTGCTGTGTATTTTTGTGTCTGTGAGGGCGCTGGTGTGCTGTGTATTTGTGTATTTGTGTGTCTCTGTGTGTGTGTGCTGGGTTGCTTGTCTCGCAATGTGCCAGGGGTACATTAATTACTGTAGTGCCCCAGTATGCCAGTCTATTGTGGCCTCCTGGGGGCACCTTCACTGTACTGTACTTTCACACATACACACACATACTGAGAGAGTGAGAAAAATAATTAGAAATGACTAAATGTAGGTCTGTACAATTCTGAAAGTCTATTTAATAATGCTGCCATACGACAACATATGTAATGTGTACAATAAACACCACCTGTCAAATATGGGTAGGTCTGTACAATCTGGCTTACGATGAATAAACAAACTAGCCTGTGTGTAAATAAAATGAATTAACCTCTTCTCTGCACTTTTCTTGTGCATCGTGTCACAATCAAGGCAAATTAAATACCGTGATATCAATAAATACAACACTTAATATCCCTACAGAAGGGAGATTTACTCGACCTAAAGTGAAAACAAATAAAATGAGAAGTGCGGTGATGTACAGAGCCATAGTGATATGGAATGCTCTGCCGGGATGAATCCTTCAAAAAAAAATAACAAATATAGATTTAAAAAATGATTGAAAGAGTATTTACTGGCAAAACAACGCTCGGTATCTGGTAATGTTTAATTGATTGATATTATATTGATATATAACTGTAAAATATATCTGACCATTTAGAAAGTATGCTAAAAACTACTTTGTTGGAAGGTACTGTTAATTGAACTAAGTCCTGTATTATATGGATGTTGTTTTTGTTTTGTAATTGCGATTCATGTTTTTTTTTTTTGTTGTTTGTGATTGTTTGTTTTGTTTTGCTCCAGGACTCCAGGAAGACTAGCGATGGCTAAAACCAAAGCTAATGGAGATCAAAATAAATAAAATGAAATATTACAGATTTTTTTGCGTATAGACAGTACAACTTAAGAATAAAGTTTGAAAGCCCAAACAAAATGTGACGACTCCATCCACGACAGAGACTATTAACATAGAAAGTAATACTAGATCAAGGATATAGATTTACAGGGATCTATGGGCATTATGGAATATAATCTTCAGAATTACACTTTCATTTGTGTATAACCACTTTTAAATAGGTACTGTTTTTTTTTCTTCGGAGTTCACCATATAGAAGCTCCTAAACTTCTCCTTGTTGATTTCTTCAGACACAGGGGTACATTAGTGTCCCATGCTATGCTGTAACATAAACCAGAGTTAATATCCATTTAATTAAACAGCCCACAACAGACAACCCAAAATACTGGTTCTAATAAAAGAATTTTAGGTTCTGAGAGGTCAACATAAGTCAGGGTAAGAGGGTTAGTGTTAGAGGGTGAGAGTAATGGAGTATAATCTGAACTTTATCCACCAGATAACACTAAATTGTGCAGACAGAACCTTTAACCACCTTTAGGGACATTCAGCCTACATACATGTGTGTGAGGACAACAAAACTTCAAGCAACTCCAAAGGATCCTGAAACCCTGCTGCTGTTACCACCCATGGCCACTAGAGAGCAGATCTCCAAGGGAAAAAAAGGGAAAGATAAGGCTATGTTCTGCCAAGGTTAAGCACTGTGCTGACCTTTGCATTATTAAATATAATCAAACAATTAAGGCTATCGCTTCATATTAATAACCTGAAGCTGTCATGATAACACCCAGGGTTTAATGAATTTCTAAATTCAGAGGGAAAAGTGGCCCCTGAGGGTAAGCGCTGAATAAATGGGGAGGTTAACCTTGTTCCAGGTGTCTAATAGAGGGTAAAGTTGTATACCAGGTTCGGACCACTGATTTTATCATTATATTCCCGCAATTTATTATTATCTCCAGAGTGGAAACTGCAGATCAAAACGTCTAGGTTTAACCTCTTGGTATTAAGTGGGGGGATGAAGTAAAATCTTAACAGATGAAAAAAGAATGATCTCTCATAAGCTCAGAGGGTGGCTGCTCAAGCCCATTGAGACTCTTGGCAGAATTCTGTTGGCTGTGTGTTCTGTGAGTGTGCGCTGGTACAGTAAATCCATTACAACAGCAGCTTGCAGCATGCTAGGCCACCAGTGCCATAGTGATACCACGCGTTACCATGGAGACTGCACATACGTAAGAGGGTGTGTGTGAAAGATAGAGAGGGAGAGAGAAAATGTGCACCGAGAATGGGGGTTGGGTATTACAGAACAAGAAATCATCAGTCAGTCAAGGTTCCAGCAGAGGAGGAGGCGAATGTACAGTCATGGCTGACTGGCAAGCCAACGGCAATGATTGTGTGATCTGTCCCACCCGTTGGAAACCACAGCGCTGTGTTCAGCACATGAAAGCCTGGAGGAAGGAGGCTGAAACTATAGTACATGTCCCTTCATTTTTCATCTAATCCCTAGTAAACCTGGATAACCTACACCATGGGGAAACCACAAATTGCAGCCTGTGTCTGGGTGAAGTACTGACTGCATGGAAGCCTTATATCCATGAAGTTCCACGTCAAAACTTACTATATTTTAGAATTATTATAGCTATTATTGGCCATCTACTGTGCTGCTTCACTGTCTATATTTCTTTTTTTGTGTGTGAAGTGCCAGAAAGTAACTGTCAAGCAGACCAGGTTTTCATTCTGAAAAGAGACTGATAGAGGTATATTTTTAGACATCAATACACCATTAATGGTGAGATATATCTCCAGTGTGTGCCAGTCAGTTCCTCATTAAACCACCAGCGTCTCACTTAAAAATGCTAAATCTAATTAGAAGCAGACACAACACTTGGTATTTGTCACCCAGCCTCTCACCTTTCGTCTAAACATTGGCTTCAAAGTCCTTGCTGATCAGCGCTGCCATATTTTGGTTTGCACAGAGAATAAACTCATCTTTTTGTCATCCATGCAAAGAGAACGAAATTATTTTTCATACATCAATAAAAAGCTAGAGATGGCAATGAAACATAGAACTGAAGCAGTTTCAGATATTGAGAAGCTGCCAGACACTTTGTATCTGTTTGTATCATGATAAAAACAAATGCTCCTAAGAACTTTTAGCCATTAGATGCAATCTGGATCTAAATGCATCAGTCAAAAAGCAGATAAGCCTATTTTACAAACAGTTCTGTTAATTTTCTAGTGCAGAATATTAAAAATAGACATTTTAAGCACAAACTGTGACAAAATTGCCGAAACTGATTTTACTGATTTCTTTCAATTTCTTTCTTTCCTGAATGCTTTACAAAGGTGATTATTATTGTGTATGTGGCCAGTAAAATGTTTTCAGTCAGAGGCATCAAACAGTGTATGAAATGACCTCTTTACCCCACAGGCCACAGGAGCTGCCCAGCCCTCCAACCAGTTGAATGTTTGTTTTTTTTGGCAATGGCTACTGCCATAGTACTGTGGCACAAAATATGGGTTTGTCTATTGCCACAGAGCCAATCAAATGTCAGTATTTGTACTAGAGCCAATCACTGATACTGTTGCATGAACTCATTAGCCTCTTGTTGCTGTGGTGATATATGGCGTATACTTCAGTGCATTCTGCTACCACAGTACTGTGGCAACTGATGGAAGAAACAACAAATTAGTGATAGTATAGAATAGGAATTATTGTTCTAAATACTCTATATGTTGTTGTATGGTGTTCTTTGGTCTTTGCAGTCAGTGAGGCTGGAGAATGTGGGCGGAGCTACATGTTCAATGTGGCAGCGTGTTGTGTGCCTTCTCAGTTCTGTGTCAATTGAGTGTATTGAGTGCTGTGGAATTCTGCACTCTGAACATTGTCCCAGTGGCTGATTTATATCAAACGCAGAGTTACCTACCAGAGCCCCTTGGCGCCATGTACCCCCCCGCCCCAATTTGAAAATCTTCAGGGGAAAAAAAAAAAGCTTTTCAGATGAGGATTTGAACCTGAATCTTCCACAGTACAGTCCAATACGTTAACAAGTAAGCTAACCTCCCACTGTGTCCCAATCTGACCTATTTGCTATCTGATTGCCCTGGTAAGTTACCAGTCTAGACATGATATAATGAGGCCGTTGATTGGCTCTGTGGTAATAGACAAACCGATATTTCTCGCCACGATACTGTGTCAATAGCCACTTCGGGTAGCTTTTTTTTCCCTCTTCACTCTATCATGGGCATATTTGGCAATAGTTTACTAAAAGGGTCCGGAACACAGACCTCGAAGAGCCTCAAGCTTTATCTCTCTTATATAAAAGCTCATTAAGGAAGTCAGTAATATGCTCTTTGTCCCTCAGGTGCCCTTAGCAGAGACTTGGAAAAAAAGAACCAGGTTTGTTTAACACACACACAATTATGATACATCAATGAGATAATGTCAGCAGGCTACGGTTTGTTTGGATCACTAATGGAAATTAAAATTGAAGTGTATATATGTGTGTGTATGTGGGCTTGTGTTTGCATAATGTCTGCCAATTCTGTGACCCTGTAGCTTTGAGGTCCCCAGGGGGATTGTGAGTGATTCATAACAAATGTGGTTGTAAGCCAGGGGAAGATGACTAAAAGCCCCTGTGACTGATACTTGTGTACGGGGTTCTGGGCAGTGTAAATACTCTGAAAAGCAGCAAGAATTTCAGAGGCTGAACTGCAAGGCTGATATATTTAACAGAGCTCAGTTTAGATTATGTGGGAAAGTAAACGGAAACTGTTCTGTTGCATGGAAGAAAAGAAAGTTTAACACTAAAATAACACTTCTGGGTGAGTGTTCACATTCCAAACTGGACTAATGCACTGACTACATGATTATAGACTGTAGATGCATATATCTCAGTATGGTTTTCCTTTTTAGCAAGTATATCCTAAGCTTAGAATATAATACAAATAAGAAAAGGCTGCAATATAAAGGTTCAATATTGGTAAAGTGATAATTTAGATAAAAATATGTAAAAATCCAAATTAAAGATCATTACTTTTGTAAATGTTTATCTGCGAAAACACCATTTTCATCTATCAAGTATATTTTATGCTGAATTATTTTATGTTTCTGAAATATTGGAAGAATGTACATTTAAGAATGTTCAGAAATAATGTTTGCATGTTTAGTCAATGTTTGCGTCTAACCTTGGGTAAAACAGTTGGAGTTTTGTTTGCCTGTGTGGCTTCCATACCCCTGTTTTGCAGCAGAGAAAAAGACTGTTATTGGCACAGTGATGAACTGTCAGAACCAGAAAAGCCTTTTCCACTGGCCTAAAAACATCAGAATCACTGACCTACATTTACACCCTACATTTGTTCCCTTATTTTGTAGTTTCTCTTGGTCAAACTGCTTCCAGTAGTCTATGTGTATGTTAAACCTGTCATCCAATCATATTTCATCCATCATGTGTTGCCGGGTAAAAAAACAAAAACTGCCTTGAGGCCTTCAGAATCAGCCATGCAGCCTCTGTAAAGCCAAATAAATGGCAATGAACCTGCTGTTTCAACCAATCAAATTTCACATTTCATTTCATTCCCTCCCAGTGACGCTGAACGTCTGTGGGAGGGTTTTGGGTGGGATGACTTTATGCATTTAGCCAATGACCACCATGCTTCCTTGCAGTGAAAAAAACAGCTCAGTGCTGCCTCATAGACAACCCACTGACGCTTGACGTCAATGGGGAATTCAACAGTGTAGGCAACTGATATGAGAATGTATCGGGGAATTTGCATTGGAAAGCAAACGATAAACAGCTGACCAGAACGACACAGCCATAAAATTAAGTGCATGCTTGCGTAATTTTAATGTAAATGTAATTCGTATGTTTATTGTAAATTCAACAGTGCAATTCTGCCAATTCATTTCCTGAAATGTTAGGGGAAGTTCAGCTTCCCTTGCTGTCTCAAAGCAATCGCCTCTGTTTTACCGGTAGTTTAACATTAAGAAATGTAAGTTTAAGAAGTTAAAAACAGAAGTTAACCACTACTATGTGATTTTATACAAATTAAAGTTGGACGGATATTTGAGTTTGAATAAATCAACAGTAATCTGTACATTTTCCATGATAACAAAGCAAACCACCTCAAATTATAATCGCAGTATTATCAGCAGTAATCTCAATATGACCTTTTTCAGCTAAACAGGCAGAGCACACATCCATAAGTAGATCTAGAAGCTCACCGGTACACAAAGGCAGCCGGCCTACCCAATTGAATTAGAGTCTCTAAAAGACTGTTATCAGAACAACATCCCATATCTGCCATTGCCAGGATCTCAACAGGAGGTAACTACAGGGAGCCGAATGTTAGAGACGCTCTCAAGCCAAAATGGTTGAACTGAAAAGTCTTGTGTGAATCATAAATGGTGAGTCAATGGAGGCTGTTTGGTCATATCCATCATGGTAAGGACACGACACAAAGACACCGTTTTCTTGTTGAAAGATGATAAATAACATCACTTTTACTGTGTTCCATGCTGTCCCTGCTCCATTAACCAGTACACATCCAGGAAATGGGCTATCATTACAGTAAAAAGGGACATCTGGTATCAAAGCAAAATCAAGGAAGTGTGTTGCTGCCAAAATAAAAGGAGCTCAGACTCTCTGAAAGTTTGTATTAATACCTCCACGCTAATTTTAGCCCGTCTAGCAGTCTTAGTCCTAGAATACAGTATGTTAAGTGATGTTGTCCTACATATCCCTCCCAGTATGACACATCAAGGAAGAAAATGAGGTGAGATTAAAGGCATCATCTCAGACACCAGTCGGCTTAAACTGTCTACTTACAGACAGACACACAAAGTGAAGCTCTGAGACTGGCATGAGAGCAGAAGGTCAGTGTTGCTGCTTTTTTAAGAGTTTCTAACTTCGAATGCTATTAATGTCTCAGGTGATAGACACGTCCTAACAAGAGTAATGAAAGCAATAATTAGACTGTTCTTATAAATTACATGGTGCTGATTTAGAAATGGTCTAAGAGATGAAAAAACATCATTTCTTTGTGCCCTTTTGATGCAAATAATCACTGACTCATGTTGAGGTGTCTGTCATTTTCCCCTTGTAAGTAGCTGTAATAGCAAGTAATCTTTCCATTAACTATGTCTCTTTCTTCAAAATAACACGGGTCATGTTCCTTTTCTAACCTCAGGAGTGAATGTGAATATTATGTAATGAGGCCAAATATGCAAAGCAGTGAGCTGGATGTGAATATCAATTGAGCTCATTTTAGTCCAGACACACTCTGGATTTCCTGTGTCTGATGCTTTTCCTCAAGGTAAGTATCAGGGGTTTCATACTCCTATTAGGAAGTGCGGTTTTATGGGAGCTCATTGCACAAAAAAAAGTGTTGTACATACTGTAAGTGATGAATGGTCGTATGTGGAGACCAAATTTATGGCACAACAATTCAGGTTAAAGACTATATTTAAACAAAGATCAGAATTTGTTTCAATGTGCCAGTGTGATTGCATGGTTCAGATTGGCATGGATTATTTCTGTATACTTAAAAGCCCAGTGCGATAGGTGGAACAGATCGACTTAGCTGGAAATGACACGACAGGAGACATGAGTCAACTGATGGGAGTGGGTGGGTAAATAGGTCATGTTCCCTAACATAGAGTATCCCACTTTTCACGTTCATTCCCTGTGCTTGTTAGTAAAGTCAGCACAGACAAAAATCAATGGAAACATAATGACAATGGATGGTAGAGGACTAGTGTTTGGAGCATAACAGGTGGGAGGAGCTGTTCAGAGCTGATATGGAACTAAAAAAATGTAGGCCAACATGCAGACACACACACACACACACACACACACACACACACACACACACACACACACAAAGCAGTAGTGGCTCTCAGAAGCCTGCATTGCAACACTATTAAAGAATGACCTCCTTCTTGACCAGTGGTAACAGTGTTTAGTAATACTAGTTAGAGATCCACAATTAATCAAAACACACTTGGCAACAAGTGCAGGAGCTTCCGTTTCTAGATAAAGGTCAAATGCGTCACACTGTGCCTCTGTAAATGATACACTGCAAATCATGTTCTCCAGGTGAATATGAATATACTTGTATGAAACAGATCCAGGCAAAAAATCATATCCATGTCTTTATACTTTCTTCAGTTAATTTCCATTCAACCTTTTATCGGGCAAGTGACTATTTTTGGTATTTTCCGCATGTATTACAAGACAGTGGCAGAACAGTTCCAGTGAGGACAGTGAAGCTTAAATCTCAGGTCCAATGTGGTCTACAGGGTCTGTAAGGTCCAGCTCTGCATGAAC
>JAPTMW010000002.1:19163701-19174293 GCA_029822955.1 Ostorhinchus angustatus
TTTTGGCAGTTGACATAGCTATTGATGTAAGAACGTAAAGCGGTGTAGGAATTTCATCACCAATTATTCATCAAATCTGTAAAACCCGAGTCACAGTCTAAGTAACACAAATCTGTAAGCCTTTCCGTTATTACTCACCTGAATCTCTTCCCTCACGGTGAACAATTTCAAAGTTTACTCCACCATAAACAGTCCATTTCTTTACAGAGCCGGTAGGTCACATGGGCATTTTTGGAAATTTGTGGCAACGTGCATTGTGGGAAGGGGGAATAAACACAGCCGGAGTAGAAAGAGGCAATGAAGCTGTTTCCATGTTGCCGTTGCGGCCGTGTGCTACAGCCATAATGCAGCTGCGTGTAGCTCTGCTTCCTATGATGCACATTGCGACAAATTTCCAAAAATGCCCAAATGACCTGTTTGTAAACAAATACACTTTTTATGGTGAAGTACTCTTCGAAAATGTTCACCATGAGGGAAGAGGTTCAGGTGAGTAATCATGGAAATGCTTACAGAATCGTGATACTTAGGCGATAACTCGGGTTTTACAGATCTGATGAAAAATTGGTGATGAAAGTCATACGCGGGTTTAAGTGATTTGGGTTATTATCAAGAAAATCATGGAAAATGGTTAGATATCGGCTCTGAAATGAAACTCTTACGAGCTATTTTTTTTTGGTCATCATTATATTTGTCCCAACAAATGTACCTTTAGTTGTGCCAGGCATTAAAATGAACAAGAAAATGAAGAAAACAAGGTGGTCTAATAAATGTTTCCGCTACTGTATTCCACATATCCTCACTATTCTGGCCACTCTGGTTTAAGTATGGAGCTGAAGTATAAAATGTGAGTGTGTCAGACAGAGTGAGAGACTACACTCTTGAGAACTTCAGCAAATGTCTAATTCCAGCCTAGGTTTATTAATGAGGCTGCTAACTGCCAGCTCATCAGAGGCAATAAAAATGAGCAACAGTGGGGATAAGAGCAGGAAAAGGGGAGGAGGTGGGCACCATCTTTTACAGCCTGTCTCCTTCATCCTTGCCCTAGCCTTGATGAAGGGTGTATATTGGGATTGAAGGATGTGAGATGGATGACACAGCAGGGCCTCACCCTCTATCAGACCGGCACTCAGAGTGAGCTGTCACCAAGGTCCATGATAGTCGGTGATCTACAGGCACCACTGTGGCAACACTGGACCTTCAGTGCACTGCAATAGATGTCCTTGCCCCTCTGACAGCGATAAATCTCACACTAAGGAGAAATGGGTGCAAACAGGGGGGAAGGGGGGATGAGGTGCATCTTGTTTCAGTTAGTTGCTCATCTATTTAAGGCCTCTTATAAATGACAGGGCATGTTCCGGTTTTACGGTAACAGCATGGCACATGTACTCCCTTTATGTGCAGTATTTACCTTTCACAGCACAAAGCATGAAATACGCCGTTATCTCGCTGGGTTTATGTTCAAGGGAGGGTATAGCAATGTGACGCAAGAATAGGCTTTATGTGACAACGCGTCTTCAGTGACAATGAGCCTCGCAAATGCCTCCAGTCCCATGTTCAAATAAGGTTCAAGGACGTGTGTAATCAACTGAAATGCTGTCACGTCCAGAGAGATGAACCGCACTTCCATATATGAGATACATTCTCCGCAACTTACCGAAGTCATTTCTCGCATCCATCAAGAAGGTGGAACACATTCATCATGACTTGACAAACGCCGTACTTACAAAATTAGAATCAGAATTAAGCACAGAAACAGGTCTGTAGCCAGAGGTTTGTGTTTCTAAAATTACCCTGGCCTCAATGTGGTTTAACAAGGAGCAGAATCTAGCACATTGTCTTCTGGGATGCCTTTAGTTCAGTGTAGCTCCATCTTAAGAAAGAATAGTTTTATTTGGCTGTAAGTCACCTTGCAGGCAGCAGAGAGAGTAAATGGAGTTGAACTTGAGGTTTTCTTTGAAACGCGGAATGAGCTTGCATTTTTATTCATGCTCTTTCATCCTTCTGAGCTCATTGTTTATCACCCCCTCTCTCTTTCTTTTGTCCCCTTCTCTCTCGTGCTCTTTGTTCTCTTTCCTTTTTGTTATAAACACAGACTTACTAGTGTGACAAGATAGCTTGAGACAAAAATTGCAGCTATTTCTAATCAGCTCAGGTTTTGCTAGAAAACAAATGAAGAGACGATAATTGAAAAACACTAACTGCACTTAATGCAGTGTACATACTGTACACTCATATCTTTGATAGTGTCTAATGAGCTGTTTGACATGTTTATTTTTAAAGCAACCTGTACATGATCTTCTGATATATTCCAAACACTTTCAGAATCTAATTCCATTAGAATAAAAAAGTAGGATACATAAAGACCCCAGAAAAACAATTTCCACTAATGCAGGCAATTACTCAAAGGCCATACACTGTGGTCATGGCTAAGTCATGCCATTTGCACAAAAGCATTTTATCAAGTTAAGTCTGCATATAAAGAAGCTATAATTTTCCTCACACGGCAGTTTCTACCTTATTAATCTAAAAAGGGCTTTGTGTAGTTGTCTCATCTTCATCTCATCTCCCACCCAATTTTTGTCATGAGTGACAGTGTAAACAACACACATAAAAGCAGAGAATACAGCCTTAAGACATCACTGCAAAGTAACTAAAGCAATTAAAGATGAAGCTTGTCTGTAGGCTGATTTGTTTTTCAGAAACTAAACATTATTCTTACCATTGAGGCGACTGCACGATGTATGTTCTGGATAAACTGTAAGCATTGAGTCCAGTCTGCCGCACAGAATACAGTGTACAACCGCCTGTCATCAGAGGCTGGATTGGTCAGTTTGGTATTTGAAACAAATAAGTAGGTGGGTGAGTTCAACAGTAATATCCCTGCCTGCCAGTATGTGTCTTTGGAGAATATGATGAATCTATTGGTGAAGTCAATGATAGACATATACTCTGCTCATACAGTATGAGAAAATATCGATTCAACATCAAAGAGTGACCTTGCAGAGAGCCCATTTTGTCTTATTCTGACAGCATCCTTAGCCTTGGGGTTAGTAGTATAAGCACATGTGACTCCCACTTGAGTCACGAGTCATACGCAGTATAGCTAATGCTGTGTGTATGAGCATGTGTGTGTGTGTGTGTGGTGAGGGGGATGGAGGTGTGGAAAACAAAAATACTTAAAAGGCAGCATGAATGTTGGGAATTGCTGCGGAGCATTGAATCACAGTCTGCTATGTATTCCTGTGTTTTGGTTCTTTTTTTACATGAAGCAACAGGAAAACCCACGTAAACAGACACAATGAATACAGACACAAGCAAAAACCCTAATCCTGTTAGTATTAAAATGCACCTCATTAAAAATAGATCCACATTTAAGACCTGGATCCTGTTTTTTCATTTGTTTTAGTCATTTATTACGTATTTTCTTCCGTCACTGAGAGAAATGTAAGTATTGGCAATTGGACCGTCTTTGCTCTTCTCATCCCATTTGGGTTTGGCCACTGGACAGAAATATCTCAGTAAAACCTTTTTACCCTAATTTCTTTTAACATCTAATAGTTTTATAATGGGGCTTTAAATTCCTAGAGTGAACCAGGTTTTGAAAACATGCCAAAATAGAGAAAAATCAATACGGCCCTCTGTATCTCTGCTGTTGCACCTTTCTTTCAGCTGCTTTAATACTGCCTTTCCTAAACTTTGGGTCTGGGCCAACAACGGTGCATATTCTTTTTTATTACATTACCTATCAGCAGAGTAAATTGTGTAACATTTCTATATGTCATCTAACTCAAGTAGTAAAATACTACTTTTTCAGAGGGAAGCATCTTTACACTACTTTATGTCAAATTTGTAACTTCTATTCTTAAATGTGTAACAGCAGAAATCAGGGGAAAATGGCAGAATCTGAAAAGTGAGGCCATATTTCCAATCCTTCATAACAAACTGTAGAGTAGAGCAGTGCAGTCATCTCTAACTGAAACTTAACAGTGGTTGGTAATTGCAGCTGTCAATCATGTAACCCTCCCTATTTGTGGGAAAACAGCTGAGTGGCCAAAACCTCGATTAACAGGGTAAAATTTCTACATCCCGAAAAGGAGTCAAGAAAAGGGTGTGGAAGTCTTGTTTCCACTGAGACAACTTTAGTTAAAGTTAAAGCTGAACTGTGAGAATGGAATCATATGAATGCAGGTTTGAAGTGTTCACTGAAGTATTTATTTTTCTGTATTTCATCCTCCACAAGATGCCAAACCACAAATATTACAAATCCCTATTGATTCTATTTGCTTTATTGTGTGATGTTTCAACAGTGGAAAAATTACTTTAAAAAATGGTGATATTATGGCAATTCATACTGAATTTTTCAAAGTTTGTGTCCTTGGGAAACATCAAACTTGTCTCATTAATCTTGAGCTTTAAACATTTGGGAGGCTTTGCTTTAATGTAGAAGAAGAGTGACTACTGGTAAAGAAAAAAATCCACAAAGACAGAAACACACTAATATACAGCCAGTGCTTGAGTTGAGGGGGAATGAGGGGGATGCCATCCCCCTTCTGAAACTGCCACCCCCCCTTTCCATCCTTTATGTCATTTTATCAATGAATGTGGTATTAGTGCTATTTCAACATTTAAGGTGTTTTGCACATATTGATTAAAACACTGTGGGTGAGTGGGCACGCACACATGCAATGACACAACATGATTTCTTATTTTCTTATTATTATTATTGTTTGATGGGCATCAGTAAGCATCATACCAGCATTCGCAGCTGCAGTTTCAGCCCCATGGTCCAGTGAAGCTCTCTGAGGGACTTCTGCTTTTCAAAAAAGTCAAAGAATAACGTTCCAGCTAAGTGAAGAGTCAGGAATGTCAGTTATTACTTTGATTAGCCCATAACAGTCACCAAAGGTAGAATCTCATAACAGCACAGGTAATGTTTATGTTTGGAGCTTTCTGTTTTGTTAACTAGTACACAACCTCAGTAGCATTGACGTAACAATAGGTTAGGCTTGACATTTAGGGGTCGTTTACACGTAGCCGTTAATCTAGCAAAACAGATTTTTCTCTGCATTTGCGCCTATCATTTACATGACAATGATGGCCATGCCCCCCAGAAACGAAGGTTTCTTACAACTCTGGCCAAAGTGGAGATTTTGGGAATCTCCTTTTTCCTGTTCAGGTGTATTCAGGAGAAAACAGATTCACAGGCTGCGCACAGAGCCTTTGAAAAACAGTTCTCTACGGCTCTGGCTGCTCACTATCAGAAGGAAAGCTTATTGGTCTTTTGTCTTGTGTTTTGCACTGTGATTGGCTAACAAGGCCTAAGCTTCTCGGTACCCTGCCTTCTTATATATGACTGCGTGTAAAAGAAGATTTTTCTCTGAAGGGTGGGGGGGTGTGGGGAGGTGTCGTCTAAATATGAGACCAGGCTGCTCAGCAAAATAGACAACATTAGTTGAGTCTCCCACCCTCTGCGCTGTCATCAGCACAAATTATCTGTCCTCATATGACAAAATCCACCATCCCCCTTGATTTTTTTTTTTTTTTTTTACAACTGGAGTACTGCGCACAGTTGATACAACAATGTCAAATGACACATTATAGTGTCAAGCACAGTGTACGTTATGTAATGACACATGCTCGTGGTGCTCTGTGCTGTACTGTAGGTCACGCTGAAAGACAAACCACAACCCATGTAAATAAGCATCATATAGACACAAATACACACACATATATGACCCTCTGAAACGCTGTCATGCACACAACCTCCGCCACTCCCAGAGATTTGAATGTTTCATGGATATCGTGTCAACAGACAGGGATCAAACACACACCCCTGCTAAGGCGGATTAATGCTAAGGATCCCTTTTACGGCAATTAACAGATAACAAGAGTAAATAGGATTCTAAAGCATATACTACTGCCTGCCGATCATTAGGCCTTTGAGATCAGGAAGACTGAAACATTGTGGGAGGAGGTTCAAGTGTAATAGGATCAACAAAGCCTGAGTAGTAAGTGACACCAAGTAGCTTATGGTATATCGTATGTCAAATCCTCTTCGAACTCACATATGATTCATATGTGTTCTGCTGACAGCGGCTCTACGCCCGCTGTCAGATGTCACACAATAAGGTTGCATGAATGGTCACGTCAATCTCGCTATGGTTTCCCTCAGTTAAAAATATATTTTATGAGGTATGATTCATTTTCAGTCAAGGATTCTAGTAGTAAACATCTGTCTTCCTTTAAGACGATTAGCACCGCACTGAATGCCACCTCCACAAAAATGTCATAAACATAGAACCAAACACCGGGGTTTCACTCACTGGGGTACTTGGCTCAAAGTGTACGGTCAAAAGTAACACGACACAACCCACATGTGTTACATACCGTGAGGAGCACATAATGTACAGAATGAGCAAGAATTTCTTTATACCATTCACTGCTGTCAACAGAGCTCACTGAAAAGGTCAATATAAAAAAATGTAGGTATTTAACAGAGCATGGTTATCATCTAGAACCCATTAGGCTTTATTAATACATTTCATTTACTGTACATTAATACTGCATAAAACACTAAATATCAGAAGTCTACAAATCTCAACTATGATACAAAAAGACTGCAACAATGACTTTGAACCTTTGCATAACATACTGCCATTTGTTCAGAGGGAGGACAGCGCAGCTATGGTGAACACTTGCAGTATATCATGTTTTTAAAAAAAATGCCATTAGTTCAGTCATCGATACATAGACTGCAAGAAAATCTTATTTGAGTAGAGGAATGATGGTTAAAACACGTCAGGCAAGAAAGTCTGTTGAAATATGTTTAATAAAACCGGATTCTGCACACTTATCTAAGAGGAACAAAGGTAGGAAGAAACTGTTTACCTTATTTTTTCCATAAAAAACCCACTCTGCATTGCAGTAATATATTCACTTAGTTTGCTAAAGTCACAAGTGTGTCCTTCGTTGGCACAGTAGGTATAAATGCTCAACCGGGGAAAAAAAATGAAATCGTAAATGCTCTGTGCCAGCAGAATGCCGTCTAGCGGGTTGTGTAACAGCAGGTAATCTCAGTGTGAGACCTGCTGCTCGGAGACGGCGAGACGGAAAGTCCGAGCTGCAGGATCATTAATCCCATCAGATAAGTCTGTAACATATCAGCTGTAAACCGGCTGCAGAATTCACTCAAAACTCCAAGCTTTGCTTGGGGAAGGCGTACTGAGACTGGATACTGTCTATTACCAATTAATATATGCATTAAATTGTAGTATAAATATGCAGAGTAAACACTGTTTCTGCTGGGTGTTAAGCAGAGGCAGCACTGACTGTACTGAGCCTCCTCTGTTCTGCCACTGCACTTACTGATGTCTCAATGCATGGATGACTAAGTGCACAGGCCCACAGAGCATCCATCCATCTCTATAAGTTAATGTGGGGTCACCAGGCCCTGGCTCAGTGCTTGCTAACACCTCAGCTCTGACAGAAACTCAACACCTGAATCATCTGTCTTCACTTGTTTTTTCACACCATTATTCTCTACCTTGGCATCTTCCGTTTACAGATCTGAGTCACATTGGATAAGGCACTGTTTGGTTTCCATTTGCACAATGGCTACAAAGCAGCTTTAATTAAGACGTACAACAATGGAGACATGAAAGAGCACCACGGTTCAAAACACTGAGCAGTTGAGTAATGCATTGCAAACATCATGTTATCATATGAACATAAAGCTTTCACCAGTTATGGCAAGTAGGTCTTTAGTAATTATTACGTAATCACGTCATTTTCCGCAATTGTCAGAACTGTTTACATTCACCTGTATCAAACAACTGGATGAAACCAATAAAAATGGTTCCATCACTTTCTCTGTATTTTCCACAGTTTCAGGTTTAACTGATGCTCTTTTCATGACGTCCAATCATTGCGTTCCTTTATTTTGGCCGTAATTTAATGGCACATATACACAGACTTCACTTTTTTTTTTTTCTCAAGACGCTTATACTCTAACATTCCACCAGACGTATTTCAATTAGCATCTATTGATATTAACATCATGGATTTAGCTGCAAAAACACATTCTGGTTTGAAGCCAAATATAAAATAAGGGCCTAGTACTTTGCACGAAGTAAAAAAATTTTTTTTAAAAAATCATCAATCACATTTTTAACAATTAATCCTCGACTTATATTTCATGATGGCGACAGCCACGAGTGACAAATCTTTTTATTAATTACTTTTACCAACAAAATCTCCTTGATCCAAGCCTCTTTGCCAAGAACACAGTCTTTGGCTGAGCAGAGATGGAGGACGGCATCTTCCTGTGGCCTCTGCCAACCAGATCAGATCCCAGATGGGCATCAAAACCACACACACTGCCCTGCCTGTTCATTACTGGAGGAAAGGTAGCAGAGGGAGAGGAGGTGGAGAAGGAAAGAGGAGGAGTGAAGGCATGTGTACAGTTTCAAAGAACAGGAGTACGAGGTGGAGCGAAGAAAAAGAGGGTGACCTTATAATATGAGTGTGAGTGTCAGCACTGCAGAGATTTTACTGGATGTTTCTAAAAGATTGTGGCAATCTGAAAAACTGTGCAGTCTTGCCATCTTTTAGATTAATGTTTAGAGAGACACTAGCAAGGACAGAAGGACTGGATTTAGTATGGAAGTATTGTTCTGCAGGTTTTTACTACAAATAAAACTTTTTCCTTCATATATATTTGTTTATTCCATTACAGTGGATAAAAAATTTTTAAAGCAACGTCAGAGGTTTTGTGTTTGGCTTTTTTTTTTTCTTTTAAATTGAACATTGAGCTTTAAATTTCTAATGGTTGTGCTTACTTCTAAATAATGACAACATATAATATCATTTATCTACATTTAGATTGTTGTTGAATGCGCAATGAAAAATTTCCACACATAAATTGCTTAATTTGCTCTGCTTTTATTATAATGTTGCCAACGTCTCTTTGTTATTAATCTTTGCTGTGTCTTGCCGATAAAACCACCAATAAACTCTATAAGCACTTAATGAACATTGGGATTGGCACACTGCTAAAAGAAAATGCCAAAATAACAAACAAACAAAAATTAGGGCATAAATTGGTGGAAAAAAAAAAAGAAAACTTAAGCATTATGTACAGAGTGGTTGTGATGTGATTGTTGATTTGCAGAAGGGAATATGATCCTTCCACAGCCACAAAAGACACATAAAGCTGCAACTATTAATAGTGGCGCTTAAGATGGATAAACATTGTTCCACGTACACTCACAAACTTAAATCCGCCACAATTTATTGAGCAAAGGAGAGAAACAAGGCTATTATAAAGTGTTATGTAATGTTCTAGACATGTATAAAGGCTGGAAGACAATACTTTGTGCAGATAAAATACATATATTGTCTCACTAGTTTACAGCATATATGAAAATCTAAAAAAAAAAAAAAAAGAGAATTGGACTCCTCCAAAGAAAACTAACCACACGAGGATAAAACAATAACTCTGTAAGTAAATAAATTTAAAAAAAAAACATTAAGTCCATGTAAGTCTAACCCCTGTACTTTACTAACAACTGGTAACTGCTGAACAAACTGTCAATTCCAGTTGACCCAAGAGTCCCAACTAGCTTGGCCTTGATGCAGGATTACATAAAGGATTCAAATCCAGGCATTCAGGGAGAGGAGATTTAGGAACAGCTAACGCCAACGCTATCTGAATCATCAAATATATGGGATTAGTGTTTGATGGCTCAGTTTCCTGATTATGCATTTTAAGAGGGACAAAATCCACATACACACATCCCTTTGATGTTCCGCTTGTGTCAAGTTGGGAAACATCCAGGCTTTTGTTACGCTTTATGATGTGAGCCACAGTGCAGGGAGCGTAAAACAAAACAGATTTAAAAAAAAAAAAAAAAAAAAAAAAGGAGAGAGAGAGAGAGAACCAAGTTATTTCTCTCCGTCTTGGCTCTGAGGTGAGGTGAACTGGAACAAATAAGGTTATCCAGAACAACAATCCTTGTTGGAGAGAATGTGGATCACCATTTAGACAAATCTGATTTCACTTCTCCCATCCACCACGTTTTACACGCATGTGCAGTTACTGTGATTTAATGTTTTTATTTATTTTATTAGACATATGACCCTAATACAAAAACTGTAGTGATCTGCAAATTTAGGAGTAAGGATTTATATCATGTAAATATATGAAATTAACTGACATTCAGCTTGGATTTCTGTTTCAAACACAAACAGAAAACAGTACAAATGCAGTTCATTCAGTGGTTCTCAACCTTTTTTGCCTCTTGACCCCATTTAAACATCACAAATTTCTGGCGACCCCAGACATTCAAAACGGAGAGACGTTTTTGCTAAAAGAAATTTTGTTTTGATCGTGTAATAGTTTGCTATACTATGTTTCAAATAAATGTTAATTTTAGACGACATTTACACTATATAATGTATATTATTCTGGACACAGGCAGAAAAGTCAGGTGTAGATTACTGCACAAAGTGAGAATCTGATTTTCCTTGGTCAGGATATGTACAGTCAGTCCAGCTTGTATTTACAAGGCTGACAATTAATACTGAACAAACAA
>JAPTMW010000002.1:19275735-19287339 GCA_029822955.1 Ostorhinchus angustatus
AAATGGGTCATATCTGATGACCATGAAAAGATGACAAACTGTATTTTACACCAGTTATTTACATGTATTGATAGAATGAATGAATCAACAGGTATTAAACATTTTAGATCAGTAGATGCTTTGGGCTGCCGGTGGATGTTTGGGTCTTTATGGGTTAAGTATTTACAGTATGATGGCTGTGTAACCTGATTTTCCACTAAATATTAGTCATACTCTCTTCCTTAGTCATATTAATTCACTCTTTGTATATATATATATTTTTGCACTTGTTTATATATTTGTATCAGTGTACAGGAGGACTTTGTTTTCTCTAAACTTGTCTAATGCACATTATGAAAACTCTATCCCTCTTTTATTCTTAAAACTATTATCTGTTCATGGTATGCATATTTTTTTGTAAGATGACTGATCATATGATACCAAGAGATTTAGAGTATTTAAAATGGATTGTCTATATATGATTTTACAAGAAGTCTCCCTAGAAGTTTGAAGAATATGAATGCTATTTGAAATGTTACAGCTAAAGTACATTTTTGCACAGGAGATACTGGTGAGTGGATTTTTTTTCTTGTTCATCAAACCATTCAAGGATGCATTATCTCCTATAGATGAGGACAGCCATCCTGGTATTTTTTCCAGGTCACCCATCTATACGTTCAGTCACAATTTTCTTTTTTTGTCCAAATACTAATATGTAATCCCTTGCAGAGCTACAAATCCTTTTTGTGCACATGCAAGCAGGTTCACAGTACACAGAGACCTCACTTAATGCTGCTTTTAGGTCATGAGTTATTTTGCTAAACAAAGCTTTCAAAGCTAAGGAGATTAGAGTGGTGTGTACCTGTGTTCGGATGGAAACTCCACAAGAAAACTATGGATTCCATCAGCTGTGATGAAGACACTAGATAGGTTTAAAGAGGAAAAGCAGGAAAACACTGCACAGTATTAGTGCCTTAAATGTTCATATTTCTGTGTGCCTGTAATCACAGTAATCTGGTCTGGATTTTGTTTTCGGAGCAGAGGATTTCCTTCATGTTTGGTCATGATTTTGTAGTGTGTGGGTTGTAGTGTGACTATGATGAGATATTAGTGTTACATTATGTACATTTCTTGGTTTACATGGAAATCCTGAAATCTTTTTAACGGCCTTAAGAAAACTCATGTGCTTGCAAGTTTTGAAGCATCTGCTGATATAGACTAGAGAGGGTAAAACATGACCAGTGTAAGCGATTATGGATTGTTTCTCATTATGAAAATGATGAGGTATGGGATGTGGTATATGCTTCATGCAGCAGTGACTTTGTTATGCTCACACTGCATCACATGTAAGAAGATTAGGACAAGTTGGAGTATTGGGTTCACATTACACACATAAAGGAGAAACAATCGCACCTGGTATAAATAGAAATTCACAGCGGCCTTTTCTCTCCTGTCTCTGTTACCTACACACCCCTGTATAGGTCCAATGAACCCACAGGGGACATAAAAGGCAAGGGCCCATCAATTAAACAATAACTCAAGCTCGCCAAGATCCCAAAGTAATTACATTAGCCTCTGGAGGAAGCTGATCCATTGAGCTGTAAGTCACATCAGACACTATTTCTGTCCATCATCTTGCCTACTTTTTGTTCATTTTTGTTGATGCTGTTGTTGTTTAAACTTCAGCTGAGAGGAGCCACACTAAAAGAGGCGGTGACAGGATTATGGAACAGAAATATTTCATATTAATAATACATCCCAAACAAACAAACAAAAAAAGCCTTATTATGTATTGGTTAGCCCCCTTGTAAAACAGACCCTTGAATAGTGAAAGCTTTACTATAGCACATATAAAGCAGGCTTCACAAAGGAAAACTGCTTTGTCTTTCATCACTGCCCCCACTGATGTACAACCAACACTTTACACATAAAGACTACAAATTGCTACTACACACAAAAATACATCCATCTGCGATGGCTTAAAATAACTGTCATAATCCCTGCAATGGCCCACTGAAAGCAAAGCTGCAGAAACTGGCACATCAATGACACTGACCAGCAAAAGACACAGGATGCAGTTACGGGTTTTAAATGCTCAACACTGCAAATGAGACTTAACTGCACTTCTTCACTTCATCTACATTTCAATTACTTGAATTAACATGAAGGAAGTCACAATGGGGACTAGTTCATAAAAACAGATAAAAGATCATATTTAAAGCCTGTGAGTTGTAACCAGAGGTTAAACGAGGACGGTCAGTATCTTGTATACTCACGCTGCAGAGTGCTCTCCAGCTGAGAGCCAGCCTGCAGAAGGCAGTGGTAGCTCTCCATCTCTTCCTTAGGCTCTTTCTCCAGCTCTTTCTCTTCCTGCAGTGACGCTGGGCCCATTCCCCCTGTCTCTGACTCAGGATCAGGCTGGAAGGACCTCTGCCGTCGTGGGAGGTATTCACACTGGTCCAGGCCTTATATCCTCTTCAGAGTCCTATAGTCCTCCATAGTGTCCGCATATAGAGGCTGGCAACAGCAGCAGAGGAACCTGGGCTCACCTGCCTCTGCAGCTCCCCTGATCCAGTTGGGACAGGTCCCTGAGGGTGCTGCTGGATATTCCTGACCTTGAGCAGCATAGAAGGCCTTCACACAGAACAGGACACCTAAAACAGATACAGGCCTCTCAGAAAACACTGGGTCACCATCCTCTTGCCTCCTACACTGTGTGTGATGTACCGTTCCCCTCTCGGCCGCTGGTGTGGCAGACTGTCCTGCCCTCAGCAGCAGTCAGCCACTTCAAAACAAACAGGGCTCCATCTGGCCACTGCTGCCTGCCCGTCTCCCCGTTGCCCCTCCCTCCGTCCCTCTCTCTCTGAGCTTTAGTGCGTCAGCTCTGCAACTGTGCAGAGCTCAAGAGTGTACTCGTGATACGCTGCCAACTCCCTCCCAGTTCCAACTTTTCCTCTCCTTCACACTCCATGCTCCTTTTTGCTGTTTTCTATGCGGTCAGTACAATTCTCACTTTACTACAGTAAGCAGGATTGTTTGGCTGTCTCATCATTAAGTCAAATATAAAAGCTCATTCAGTGGAAAAGGGACCCTTTGTAAAATGAAAATGAAAATCTACCGCACCCTCAGCCAACAACTTAGGCCGATGTGAAGCACAGCCTTTAATACACAACAATCACATTCAAACAGAAGAACAAATATGAAAGGGTGTCATTGTGTACATTCTGACACACTGAGCCTTTCTCAGCTCGGCTCCCCACTGCTCAGCCTACAGATACTATGAATGGATCAGTACTCATTTACAGAAGTGTGGGGGAAATTATACATACCCTCCTCTATACAGAGCCGTTTTCTTTATGTGAGGCTACACATGGAGCAGTAGAGGAGCAGCAGCACTCAGACCTGATACGCAGCCACTCAGCTGATCCAGCTTAGCCTCTCAGCCATCTCATTACTGCACAGCATCTGCTTAGTGTAGTCCTACACACACATACACACATGTGCAACAACCACCCACCCACACAAACATCCTTACATCAAACAGATCCAATGGCATGACATAACAGAACACTAAGACATGTTTATCTTCAAAACATTCTGCTTTATTACAGAAAATCTTCAGGTTTTGAATATACTAAGTTTCAAAGAGGTACATTCAGCTTGGAGGTTTGGAGTGTTGAGGCTGGAGACCCAAAGGCCTTTGCGGCAGGGTGTCCCTGCCACAAGATGCAGAGGCGAGGTGCCTGAAGGTGTCCACCTCCACTGTAAGGCGGCACCACACCTCAGCGCTCCCTCCACTCCTCACAGACAAGGACAAAGTCCGTTACCACAGAGCCTCGTGCTTTTTTTGAACATTTTGATTTTCTTATAAAAGTGGCTGGAAAAAAGGTTGCATTAAAAATACAATCCATTCTTTTATAGTTCTCAATTTTGACAGGCAAAACGTTAGAATTAAATATATTTTAAGCTCTGAAAATAGCATCTCTGATGTCATTTAAAGGTTTTTTTTTATTCTTTAACAAAGCAGGCAGCCCCTCTCAGTTATTACATTTCTCTGACACAGTGCAGTCTGGAGGTGATGTGTCACAGAATAAACAACCACCTCTTCTCTCTTCTATCACACAACAGACAATTTTAATATAAAAACAAATAAAACAAAAGGCATGTTAATGATATATATATATATCCACATTTTTATCTGAGTTCGCATTAACTTGATGATTATATGATTATATTATAACACAGATATGTCAAGCCACAGTTAAAGTAAAAACAAGTTGTGGAAAGTAATTCACTGATATTCAGAGTTTGTGGCATTAAGTTCTAAAATATAAAACCAACTAATAAATAAATATCTTAGGCGTGTGATGGGGGCTGCCTGTCTTTGTATATATGACAAAGACTATCAAATGGGATTGGCACGGGCTCACATCAAGACTTGGCTGACACAGGCGAAAACAACTGGCACAAAGCTGATCACTCTCCGCAATAAAAAAGATTCATGTAATAAAAATATAACATTTGTGAGTAAAATTACACTTAACAATAAATATGCCCAATAGACAATACATGTTTGTGAAAAAAAGAAACAAATATTCCAAAACAGTTATCTAAAAGTGTCGGAAATCATGGCATGTTTAAATGGAATGTATAAAGCAGTACACACAAGTTAAAGGAAGGAACAAAAGCCCAACGGTCCGCTCTCTCCATCCTGAAGGTCAGTAGATGAAACAAACATCAGTGGAAAGAAGGTGGAGCACAGAGCCTCACAGTGGCATTAACTATATTCAACCTGCAGGTCTGAAGCCGGTCGTCTTTACACTCCAACTTCAGCCTGTCTCAGAAAAATGACGCTAACTACAAAACGGTTAATGAACATAAATACCTCATTTAGGCTTTAGTGCAGTGTGCATTTATTTGTATGCTGTGTGTGGTTATTGTAATCTGTCTGATATGTGATGTGTGTGCTCAGACATATGTTCATGTGCCTTTGTGACAAACTAAGCAATGAACAAACCAGTTTCCTTAATAGTGCAGAAAATGTCTAACCGTACTACATCTCAAGGTTCAAGTAATCCTGGTTTTCATTCAATTCTGGCTATTGTTATCCAGCACACTTGGACGCAATTATGTAACACACACACACACACACACACACACACACACTGACTTTGCTTTTCAGATCACACTTGTTTGGACAGTGTTGGATATTTTGTGTCTGTTTCAGACTTAATCTTTTTGGCTTGGAGCAGATAATATCATACATGTATAAGCTATATATACAGTACAGCACATATATTAATTTATTCATCTGAGGTGTAGTCTCTTAAATTATCTCTGAGGTTTGGAAGATTTAGGTTACACTCTGAGCAATGTTCCATTGCTTAAGGATGTGCAACATCTCTAATCTATTTCTCAATCTTACATAAACACACGCACACACACTTTTTGGATTGAGTGGTAATATGGCCTTCTTTAACCGTTCTGGTATCTTAGTATTCAGTAGCGATTGCAGATTCTTACCGAAAAAAGTCACATAATTAACTAGACACTGGAAAAGTGTTTTAACAATCTGTTTGCTGCTCTGCGATGGTCAAAACACATTCAGTAACTTTACATCTTTCATGATTTTGACCTGCGGATGAGTGCATTTTCTGAAATGATTTATAACCATTTAAAGAATAACCGTTGAAATGTGAAAAGTGTATTAACCGCAAAGTGGAATCAATTTTCAAAGTGATACAGCTAAAAATGGGATCATCATGTCTTATAAAAACTTGCAGAATACAGTGACTGAGCATCAGTGAAGTGAAGCATTCTTTTGAGCCTTCATTCATGCAAGTGAACCATTCTTAGAGGGGATATTGTAACTGCTTGTTAAAACACAGCAGTTGGATTGAGCTACTGACAAGGCAGTCGTGTTTGCATTCATTTGTAAGCTTGTATAAAAAAAAAAGTTAAAGTAATTGCAAAAAACTCATGCCCGTCATCTGAGTAGATATTTAAAAAATAAAGCAGGGCAATGCTCTGCAGGCATGCGTTGGAGAGAATTGGGCAGAAAAGGACGGAGTAGATAAATGCAGCACCAACAGGTCGAAAGAGTGCTGAACCCCATTTCATCCTTAAATCAGTATGTCTCTATTTCTTTAGGTTTTTCCTCCTTCTCTCCTTCTTCAGGGAAGATGGCAGACTGTTTTGACCTGACTGGCAGATGGACCCTGAACGTGGCTGCTGCCTTGGTTGATGTGAGTCCTCGCTGCTTTTCACTCCCGCCCCTTCAGGTTCTTATAGGATATTGGTGTGACAGCTGCGATCTGCAAAAGCACAAGCAGACTATTTTTACTTCAATGTTTGTTTTACGAGCTTACACTATATGAGAACGAGGACAAGACACCTTGAAATAACCCAGAATCATCGGGGAAAAACACAGCCACATAAAAATGACACCTCCACCAGAGACAAACAGAAATTAGTAACGCTCCCGATTTCAGCCAAGTCTACCGATTTCATCCAAGCTGGGCTGGGGCATTGAGCAGACACAAATGTTAGGTTTGAGTCTTAAAAGTTTACCTGGATGTTTGTAGGAGGCCACCTTCTGAAAGCTACAGGGAGAGTAAAAATGCAGGTTAAACAGCGGCAGGCAGTGAAAAGTTGCTGGTGCTAGTGTTAAGCAACAAATATTTATGAGTCTTGTCAAAAGGGATGGGAGGGGCAACATTCAGAAACATTTACAGGGGGTGGACAAGAAAGGAAAACTCTTCATTCAGACAACATCTTCTAGATTATAGACATAATCTGTTCTGTTCATTTCTCTAGCATTCTACTATAAATTTATTGTAAGTTTAATGTAATGTCAACAGTGTTCATTTGAAAACGTCCTCGAAGTTTATATTTATTTAATTGCACCAGTTTTATAAACAACACAAACACTGCTTATTCAGAGTAAAGGAACAGCCAATCACATAGCTGACTGTGATGATTTTCTTGTTGTGCGTTATAAGATTTCTTTCTATGGTGATTCTCTTAGTTATGTTGTCAACCCCCTGTATGTAATGCATCAGTGTTCAGCCTTAAGTTACAGTCAAAACATGCAAATAGCCAAGCTCAGCTTCAAGTAAGCACACAATGACCAACACCACACACTTGGACAGAACGGATCAAAACACAACGTTACAATCAGGCCACAAATGACAGATTTAATCACAGACCAACTCTGCTGTCTCACACCGACACAATAAACAAAGAAAACTTGACAGCCATCGCGTCACATTCAGATAACCCTAGTCATAAATGAGAATGGACAGAAATCAAAAACATTGCTTCCAAAAACCCAAGAACAGATTGGCTTTTTAGAAGCACATGCAGTCTGACAAATTGGGAGGGAGGCTGAAAGGAGCATGTGACGATACAGAAACTGTAAAGGTTTGCAACTTAAGGTCTAGTGATGCACTGACATGTATTGAATGCATCAATTGACCACTTGAAGTAAATGTCTAAAAATAAACTGGAGTCAGACATGAAAAAGCTGCATCGCTTCAGCCAGCCAACAACTGCTATGTAACACACAGGAACAAACTGGGTCTTGCTGAATTTGGCCTGAATGTTTTAGAGAGTTTGGCCCAGAACTGCTAGAACAAGTAGACTGGGGAGGATGCTTTTGATTGGTTGGAGTGGCCTTAAGGTGGGCTGGTACCTGTTTAAATGACAGTATTGGACTCATCTGAAAACGTTCTCATGAGCAGGGGCCTGGCCGAAGACCTGGGAGACTGGAGGCCCCCCACGCTCGACTGAACCAGCTTCTTCTAGAAGGGCGAGGCAAGAGACACCAGAGACGTCACTACACTGACAGACACACACACTTGGCCTCTCTCCAAGCATACAAGACACATACATACATACAGGGAACATACATATACAGACACAGAGACTTCAACAACTGGGACACAGGCGGACAATGAAAATCAAACCAAATGCCTTTTTTAAAACCTTTCCTCTGTTATAATTTTCAGCCTCTACAAGAAAAAGAATAAAAGATCAAGCAGACCTTTAGACAAGAGCAGAATTATTAACTGCACTAATACAAAGATACTAATGTTCCAAATATATTAAAACAAAGTACTATGTAAGACGCGCACACACAGACAAAATGCAGATGCCCGCAGTGGTTGTGGGGAGAGTCCAGGATGAGGTTGCTGACTTGAGCCTCATGCAGGTATAGTACGTTTTGGTGCTTTGGCGTGCTGCATTCACCTACTGGACATGCGAAGGCAGCAGGCATTGGAGCAGCACAGGCAGCTGGGATGAGACACTGACTGATACGACTAGACACACAAAGATAGAAGACTGACTGCACGCTTTCAGCATGGACATCTGGTCCTGCTCCACACTGCTAGCTCAGCTGAGAGTCACTGATGGGACCTGGGCACACACCCACCGCTAACCAACAAACCTTCCAACTCAATATATCTTCAGAAAGCGACTAAGGGCAAGGTTTTAAGAGCTTCTTTTGAAATGTTAACTGTCTTATCCGATCAGTCCAGCTAAGAAAAAAGCTGCAGAATACCACCCCCGGGTTGCTTAAAGAGTAAGAATGGAAGTCTAACAGTGGGAGAGGAAGGACAAAACAGGTAGGAAACAAGCAAGACTGGCAGACACACAAACTGTGTGGGTAGAGAAGACTTAAGAAAAGGAGCTGGCAGAGAGAAAAAAGAGACCTCAGTCACTCCATGAGAAGCTGTGAGTGCTAGCGGTCTGCGACAACATGAAGATAGTAGATGTCCCCGAGGAAGGAAGGCGATGTTTCATCTTTAGGAGGGCAGATCCAGAGGGAAAGAGAGAGGAAATAAGGTGAGACAGAGACAGGAGAATGTGTAAAGTGCAAAAGTGAGAGTAGTATTTTGAAAAACCAAGCTGGAAAGCTGGGAAATGAGTTACAGCAGGGTTAAAGGGGGTTTATGGGATTGTTAGACTGCACTACTTATACGAACAACTGCGATCTTGTATTTGTACTGCAAACACCGTAATCCACGATGTGTGAGGCTTGACACACGGCAACAAAATTATGAAATAATCCAAGTGTTTTTGGTTGAGTTTATCAGATAACCACTCAAACATAAAACCCAACAAGTTAGACCATTTTTATAGATAATCACACTCAGACTCCTTTGGCTTGGTTTCTAACTTTTCTGGAAAAAAATATGTAAAATGTTAGACATTTTTGTTTTTAATGCAAGGAAAACAAAATAAGTCTCCATGAAATCAAAGTTGACACTGAAATGTTTTTATATGATTTAAAGTCTTACACTACATACTAACTACACTCTAATGTTGGAGACACCTGTGAAAACAGTACTGTTGTAGGTATTATTAATGGTACTTTACAGTTCACATTCATTTCCTGGAAAAAATAATCTTGATGGTTCATCCTGCACGTGGAGGTTTACGCTAATTTTGCAGCCAGTGAAACACAAATTGTATGCCCCTCTGCTTGACAACAAATTTGAGCATTTACCGACTGGTGTAGAGGTGGGTTGTTATACATCACTACTCTACAGGTGAATTTGAACAATACGAATGGGCTTTTTTCTCTTTTAAGTCTTAACAGGAAATGCACTCCACTAGCTGTTTCATGGAGACTTTAAATCAGAATAAGTTTGATCATCATAAATCTGGACAAAAAAAAAAGATTATGAAGGTAGAGGGAGTAGAGAGAGTAGTAGAGAGAGAGAAAAAGAGAACTAAGAAGTGAAGTAGAGAACAAATATGTGCCAGGTCCACAATGTGTGCATGTCAGCTGTACCTGTCGTGAGTGGGGGCCGCGGGGTTTGCGGAACACCACAAGCAGGATCTCTGGCAGTAGGCTGAGCAGGATGAGCAGGATGATGACCAGCCAGGCTGACACTGAACTCAGCATGTTTGCAAACACAAAGTACAAACGCTGCTGCCTCAGGAAAGGCCTATGGGGGAGAGAACACTTAGGTTTACAATGGCAGAAGAGCGCTGAAAAAAGGACACGAAACTTAAAAATGATAGATAAACGGAGATAAATGTATACGTGTCATTTTTATTTAAGTTACTAGTTATTAAATTTTTCTAACCATATTATTCCTCCCCAGAAGAAGCTGAAAAACACATAGAAAGCCAAGGAGCCCCAGATTACAAAGTGGTTGATCCATGTCCAGTGTCGTGTGTCCAACGCAAGCTAAAAAGTGGAAAAAAATCATAAACACATGAACATTGAAAATTTGACACTCACTGTCAGTATTGCACAAACAAAAGAACAAGCTACTGAAATTACACACCATTTATTAGAGGGGACAAATGAAAAACAGGGAGTAGGTTACCTTTAGTGTAACAGTGAAGACAAGGACAGTGAAGACAATGGTTCCATATGACCAGTTCCCAAAAACCTGGATTTAAAAAAGGACAAATGAGCAGCTGTACACAGCACAATGAAGTGAAACAACCTCAGACCTATTCAGAAGGTAAATGTGAGAACACACCTGGCCATTATCCTGCAGTGCTGGGTTACTGAACAAATATCGAACACCGAAAAAGAAGAGCAATCCGTGAAAGACTCCTAGTATAGTCCAGTACAGGAAGGGCCCCCATCGCAACATGGCATTCTTAGCAATCTCTCTAAAAATATTATGAAAGAGAAAGTTCCACAGAGTTATTATTATAAACACTAATAATAAACACAAAAGGCACAGACAAAAGTAGCATCTCAAAGACTAAATAAAGCTCAGTCAGATTATAACTTCACAAAACAATGATCCTAGACCTGAAACACAATAAATAGAATATTATTTTGTATTATTCTGGCTCTAATTAACATAAGAAAGCAAGATAAGCATTTCTACAGACACTATCCCATAATAAAATATATTTAAGTGACATTTCCCTTGTTTACCTGTAGAGGGTGGCATTGTCCAGCAGAACTTCAATGCAGATGTGCTGCTCCAAGAGGCTGTAAGCCAGGATGGGCATAGAGGTGAAGCAGATGTTGTACATCGTCAAATAGGCCGCATCATACAGGGGCTGAGGATCATGGGAGCAGGAGGAGGTGAAAGGAAGGGGGAGGGGGGGGGGTTGGTAAGGAGTCAAAAGAGGAGGGAGCAGCGGGACAACCAGGGGTTAATATCTCACGGAGAGGATGAAACTCACACACACCACCACACTTAGGCATACACTGTAATGAGTCAGCTTGTATACATCTTTCATGAGGTCATGAAAGATAATAGAGTCATGTGTCTTAAGGAAAAATAAAGTCATCCTCATATTTAATAACTAACATTACAAAGGCCAACAAGTTCATTTCATTCTTTTACATCAGTGTGTCAAGAATAGTTTGCATATGAACACAAAATTTATCAAAATAATCTTACCTCATAGTAATTAAAATTATTTGTGCATATCTCTTCATTAATAATGTAATCAATTTATCCATGTGCAAAAAACTGTAATCAAAGGATGTATTTATATCCACATTTTTATACAAGTCACATTGTGTGTGCATGAAGGTGTAACTGCATACAGGCCGACTCATATAATAATAATAATGCATTAGATTTCTATAGCGCTTTTCAAGTCACCCAAAGCGCTTTACATTATTGATGCATTATT
>JAPTMW010000002.1:19298931-19309532 GCA_029822955.1 Ostorhinchus angustatus
TGTGTGTGTGTGTGTGTGTGTGTGTGTGTGTGTGTGTGTGTGTGTGTGTGTGTGTGTGTGTGTGTGTGTGTGGGTGATGGTTTCGAAGGTGGGGCCAGTCTTCTAAATGCAGGGTGTAGCCTTTTCTGGGAGGGAGGCACTTCTACGATAGCCAAAATGTGTTCATCAGTATGAAACACAGGGGTGACATTTACATTTTGGAGGGCGGTTCTGGACTACAGAACTTTTAATCAAGTGGGCCAGGGAGAGAGTGCTTAATCTGCAGGCATGCCAAAGCTGCTCTGTTTCTGCCAAGGTGTGGGAGAAGGCCAACATAAAAATGTGTTATAACCTCACCTGCTTAAACCATGTGTGTGTGTGTGCTGCATTATGTGTGAAGGGAATGTGTGTGGAAGCAGGTAATCCCAAACAACCAGTTATGGGGCACCGCCTGACCAAATCTGCCAGCTAAAATCCCAGCACACAAATGGCCCTCTGTGTTTGTGTGTCCCTTAACACCATCATAAGATGGATTTACTATGGCATTTCTGATCCTGCAGCATGGAGTCTGGTCTCCCCTTGTGCCAGGCTGTGCATTACAGCACACAAAGATATAACCAGACCAGCTTGTTGGTATTCTGGCCAGGAGCATTACAAGCTGTCAGATAGACATCAGCTCAAGTAAGAGCAGGAGATGTGTTTTGAAGCAGTCTCCGGTGTTTTCCTCACCTGTGCGTCGACTGCTAATGAAACAAATCGCTGTCTGCACAGGAATTATGGGCAAACACAAACACATAGAATGTACAAAAAACACTGAGCTACTACCCTACCAAAGCTTTACTGTGATTACAATTAACTGGAGGAGATAAATCAATTACAAGGCAGAGAGGGACCAAGGCACATCGACCATTTGGAGGAGTGCAGATTCAGATGAGAGTCTGCAATATATATGTGGTCGTTGGCAATTCTGGTGAGACAGAGGAGAAAGTAATAATTGTGCTGCAGTAGCCTCAGGTATTAAGAGGCAGAGGTGAGCCTATACAGCGTTTCGAAAGAGCACGGTGTACGCATGAAGACGGCATATGGGGCTATATGTTAAAGACTCATTAAACTGGGAACATTCCTAGAGGCCACAAAGTGAGTGGATTATTAAATGCCTCCTGAGACAGCCTCAGTTTACCCAGGTCACTTTAGCCCTCTTATGGTTCCCATGACCCTGCACTGAAAGAAAAACACTCTATAGCATGAAACAATAGGGTAATGGATAACCCCTCAACAAAAGCTCTAGAGTGAAGTTTGATTCATTACGAAGGAGAAGTTGGATTCACAGAGCAACTTACAATACAACACTGCCCACAATAACAAGATTTCTGTGATACTTGATACATTGCAACACAATTACATATGATACACTACAATATCTGTGTAACTATAAAAATTTTAACAGAAAAAAGGCAAAAAGCAAGAATTATGGTATTATTTATGGCAAAGTTTAGAGCCTCTTTCACACAGACTGCAACTTCCATGTGCATGTGCACTACCGTTCCAAAACGCATTGACTGCGGTAAGTTCAACTGGCAGGGGAATCTGTTTAGAATGCTGACATGTAATAAAAATATTCATATTTGGCACTCATATACTGATAGCATATCGCAAGAGAAAGTAATATACTCCCTGATCCACATTTTGACATAGTTGTACTATATGCAGTAAAAGTCAGCAGGAGGAAAGACTGATGTAGACAGCTGAAAAAGGTGACCACAGCACAGAAATGCTCTCATAAGTCTTACTTTGACAAGTTTTTAGAAGAGTAAATCAGACAACAGTATCTGTCTCCAACGTATCATGATTAAGAAACTGCAAATCATTCTCCCAAGACAGTTAACACCTACTGAGAACCTTTAGCTACAGTATTTCAGCCAAAACACCCGCAATCCTTCTCACATTTGTCTTTCACAGGTTGTCTGACTCTGCACTGATTAATAACCATCCTCATCAAGCTTCCAGATGGATAAATACCTTTCCTTGCACCAAATGCAAAACCCAAAAATCACAGTGTTATGAGTAAACTGTGCTGATGTGCTGGTGTGATAGCAGAGCAGCAGAGCGCAGCCGCACAAAGCCCTTCATCAGAGCCGGCAAGTGTGTCACAGTGAACGACAGACAGCAGGTCCCCGGAGTCCCCGGGCAGCAATATGGGCCCTCGTGTCCTGCTTCCTCACCTTCTTCACCATTTAGTTCTCCCTCTCCCCCTTTCTCTTTGTCCCTCTCTCCTCATTTCTCCTTTGCCCTCATCACTGTTTCTCTCGCTCTCCGACCGTGCTCTATTCCCATTCGATCAAATTCAAGCAAAGACATGCAAGGCTATTTATAGGAGAGTGGTGCTTTTTTATCAGCCTGTGTCTATTTGTGGCACTCAGAAGTACAGAGGGCTTCCTGGCTGCTGACGTCAGCAGTGCAGCGCTGCAGAGAGATGGGGGGAATGTGCAAGAGAAAGAGACAGAAGGGGATGAAAAAAAAAAAAGCAAGAAGAAAGAGACAGAATGACAAAAGGCGAGACAAAAGGGGGGTAAGACAGAGCTGGAGGATGCATGACATTTGGTTGCTAGTAGAGAATTTGCATGCAGTCTCTCAGGGGAATTCGGTTTATTTCTGTCAGTGAAATGCGAGTGCAAAATGAGTGCACACACAGTCTGTGTACCTGTTTCACTCACATCTTCTCTCTGTGATATAATAGCTTGCTGCATGGGGGAAAAACCGAGGATAAGGAGCCCCTCAAGAGAGGCTGGATTAGTGGAGAAACGCCAACCACACTGCAGCTTGGGTAAACACCGTCAGCAAGCCCAGGACACCCACTGAGTCATACTTGCATACAAATGCACAAGCACATACACATACGTACAATGTATCAATCCGCCAACCCTCTACACTGCACACATTACACACTCATAATCCTTGTACATATAAGTGGAAATAGGCAAACACGCTTGTGTTTAGTTCTACATCAGTTACTGCTGCTAAAGTTCCTAATATTTTCACACATCACCTCATAAATACATGTTCTTGATACCGGAGGACACTGTCAAAACAAACCTGACAATGGAAAATAAAGTGTGCTAAAGAGGTGAATACAAGAGGTAGATGAAAAATGAGCACTGCAGTCCACCTGCTACTGAACTGAAAAATATGATACTACGTGATCACAGACATATTCATCAGGTTAAAATAGCGCTGTGCTCCTCAGAGCTGTCACTCTGTGAGCTCACTGAGTCAGTATGTGACCAAAGAAAGCACAGCCCTCCTGAGTAGGCTCAAAACCAGCACCTGTTTACACAAGAGGGCTGTTAGCCATCATAGTTTATGTTATGGATAGAGGGAGAGAGGGTTTTTCCATCGCCATGGATCAGAAAAAAGGAAAAAAGAAAGGGATGATGGAAGAGCAACAGCAGATGCAAACAAGAACTTGAATACCAACAGACACAAGAAGACAGGACGAAGAGAAATGGAGGGGTCACTGAAGAGCACGGAGCAGGGGAATAAGGGTGCCAATCATCACATTTTAGTCAGCACTCTTTGCTAGTTCCATTTTAAGAGAGGGCAACACACAAACCATCAGTCCACAATGACAAACAGAATTTAGAACCTCATTTAAGGCCAACAATGACAAAAGTATTTAAAGTAACATTTAAAGGTGAAAATGTAAAGTATTTTCAGAGTTGTACGAGCAATGGCCATAAAATGACTTTCAGCACAAACTGCTGTAGCCTTAAGGGATGCTACAGCAATTTCACACCAGTTCAGAATGCACACTCAATACAAACCTGCATATAATTTACACATTCATTGTCACTTTCACACCAAAACTCATATTCTGCAACAACCACGTGCAAATGACTGCATCTGTTCTCACATTTCATACAACAAATCACGTACTGGTCTACAGGATGCAGGTCGTACAACCAGCAATAACCTATTCAGGTGAAATTATCACAAGACTTAATATTATACATTGCTGCAAAGGCCCACATTCTACCTCACTCACAAAAACAATGTGTACACATGAATTCCTTGTGTTAAAAAAGATAAACAAATTCTTTGTTTGTGTTGGCATACCGACAAAGCCTGTCCTTACCTGCACCAGGAAGATGATAAGGAAGTAGAAATTGGCAATTCTTCTAAACTGTTCAAACAGGTTCTTTGGTAGAAAGTTCCACACTGTGTACTGTAAGGGGACAGAAAAACATACATGTAAGTCACAGAGAAATAAAGGCATTATAGTGTTGACTGTTCTTTGAGGCTGTTCTTGGTTGTGTAATTTTATCATTGAAGCAGGATGTTTTTCAACCTCACTTATGAGGTTAGAGAAAGACTTGGCAAGAAGAGGGAGATTAGAGGCATTCAATATTCACAGACTCTTGCATATGAGTATTCACTCTCAGCTGGGCATGGGGAAAAGAAGAGACAACTTCAATAGCTTTAAGTCTGTATTCATTGTAATGCCTAGGGAAACAGCTCTTGGGAGACCCACAGGTACTCCACTGACTCAGATTACAGATTTATCTCCTGAATTCATCTCCCCTTGAATGGAAAGCCGATGAACTTATCACGTTGGCAGCAGATTTTGTTTTTTGTTCTTTTTTTAAGTGGCCGTGACTGTTGATACCACTGGGGCTAGAATGACACTTTTATCTGCTTAAATCCCTGAGAGGCAGCACAACAATACCCTGCTGGTAACTTTGTGCTGCACAACAAAGTACCAAAGTGATACGCATGAATACATACACATGCACATAGGCACACTTCACATAGAAAGAGCAATAAGCACTGTTTATGAAGGGGATGTCTGAATGGGGAGAGTGTTGAAATGCAGCGGCAGCAGAATAGCCCATCTCATTTTGCCAGAGAGAAAAGAGAGAGAAAGTAATGAGAAAAGGGGGTGGGGGGTGTGGGGTTGGCGGTGAGGGTGGCTGACTGTGATGGTGCAGTAGCAACAAGAGCAAAAGAGGAGATGCGGAGATTGGTCATTGCAGAGTGCAAAAGCAACAGGATGATGGAGAGCAGAAGCATGGAGGAGCATAAACACTACAGCTGGGGTAATTAAAGACTGTTTACCCTGACATACTGGCAGCAGCCAATTGATTGGCCCATCCTCACTGGGACCCTCTGCACCACTATAAATCCCACTACCGTCTTACTCACACCGCTTCCTTCTCCCCATCACTTTTACTCTTCATATCCATAAGCCAGTCTGCGCCGGCCCGAGCCTGCTGCTGACACTGGACTGAAGGCTGAGATTTAGGTGACGGGTGGGTAGCATTCTGTCAGAGTTCCAGAGAAAACAACCAAATTGCCCACCATGCCAGAACATTAATAGCAGCCATGTATTTCATTGCCGATGCCTCCCTGACAGACAAATAATCACTTCAGCAGGGAGCATAGACAAACATGTGGAGTGGCAGTGGGAGGAGGAATAGAGAAAGGATGACATGGGAATGCTCAGAACTGTGAAAGAGTTCATTTTGCATTCCAAGTGTTAGATAAGAGAAGAGATATGCCGGGAGGCAGGTGAAATCTAATACATAGAGGAGCAGAGGAGCAAACACAGGCATATGAATTTCAGTTATGGCCAGACAGGAGCTCTGACACATGTACAATATGTGACTGTGCTTCTTACCTTGGAGGACACAATCCTGTTATCACAGAATTTGGGTGGGATGAAAGGCTCACTGGCAGGACACGGCCGGTGACCAACATAGATAGTCCTACTGTCTACTCTTCTCTCGTCACCACCGAGCTGCAACGAGAAGCAGGAGAGGGTAGGGTTCCAATGGAGACAGGGACAAAAAGAGAGAAAGGAAAAAGCACTTGTTAGTAATTCAGGGCATTCCTTTACACCGACACCTGGATTAAGCATCAATTATCTGAATGCAAAATTAGTCTTAAACAAGTGGTGCCAAGCACAACAAACCCCGCCCCTCACACATATTGTAGCTTATTTTGGCATCAATCCAGCTGATGTCATCATGTCTATGTGTGTTGTGATGTCAGCATATCAATTGCCTCTACATATGTGCCAAGTCTGAAGTAAATTGAAACAAAATTGATGTTTTCATAGACATGAAATTTCACCCATCATAAGTAAATGGGAGAAAAAAAAAAGATCTAAAATATTCATGAAAGATTTGAACTTTGACCTATTTTTCCCAAAATCAAATCTATTTTGGGTCACTGGCAATCTATAAACCCAATCTGGTATGAATTCAACCAATACTTTAGCTGCTAGAGTGTTAACAAAGAAACAAATATACAAACCGAACCAAAAACAATACCTCTTGCCTCCCCTTCAAGGGGGTGCAGGGTGGTAAGTTTAAAGTCTCATGCACTATCTGTGGATATGTGTTGAAGAATACACAAGTGAGACCTGGTTTGGGAGGTGCTGTTTTATGACGCAGTGTTACTCAAGTTGCAACAAATCCACAACGTTAAAAAAGCAGCTGTTGTTCCAACTAGATGAGGCCCAAATTCCATTCAAAGGTAGAGAATTAAGAGATTAGAATTTCTACTGTGGTGCAGAAAATTAAAAAGACTAGAAAAGCACCCTACTGGAAAACTGTTGAACACAAGCAGATAAATTCAATGAGGGGACAAAGGAAAGTAATACAAGGGTCAGCGAGACAAAATGGCAATTGTGCAGGGACTATAACTTCATTTTTTCTGTCTCAGGTGGTCACTCATCTATGATTCACAAGTAATAAATGTGGCCAGGAGGGGGGAAAAAAGCTTTCCTCAGACATGAGGGGAGCTATCGTGTCGTGATGCAGATGGCAGATATGCAAACGCACAAACGCAGAAACACACACACAGACACACCTATAAGTGCACATGCACAAAGGCCTAAAAGACTTCTGGAACAAGGTCAGGAGCCAGACACAAGCTGAGCTCGCCTCAACATTAGACAGACTGGGCATTCCTCATCCATAAAAGGCAGGTAAGGTGACTCACAAAGCAAAGAGGAGAAGACAGGTCACAGTCGCATGTTTTCTTTGCAGAAGCATTCATACAAATGTCAAAACAATTATATAAATGAAGCCCTAAATAGCAACAGGGGGGACACAGATACAAATACTAAGGACTTGTTCTTTACTGAATGTAGAACCTGTTTCTCTAATTATATGGTGCTTCAGCAAATTTTTGGATGTAATGGTAACTATACATCACCACTTCAGTGTAAATGAACTGTCTATAGTTTATCCTAAAGCTCATGAAAGCAAAGTTTTTAGCAAAACTTACCAATCTGATTTATTGAATAATCTCAACAAAGTCCAACACCTCAGTACCATTATTGATCTATTAGAATAAATTATTATAGCTTCTTCCCCACAGCAGTGACTTTAATGAACAGTTAACATTCTCCCTTGATATCCCATTTGCACAAAAAAATTGCATTATAACTGTACAGAAGTATATACTGTGCCCTTATAGTTTATATGAATATATAATTTCTTTTTCTTCCACTTTTTATGTCTTGTACTTTACTAGAGAGCCTACATCTACCCACAACAAATTCTTTTAATGTGTTCACATACTTGGTGAATAAAGATGATTCTGATTTTGATACACTGTCATTCACATGGATCAAACTGCAGTCAAATTAACAACTGTGTACAAAACCAGGAAAAATTTGTCCGGAGGAAGACAGAAAACTTGGCCTTCTCACAATGACCTCGATTTCCTGACATCCAGCATTTAACCATCCGAACACTTGGGGTGGACAGAAACAAGGAGTTGGGAATCATGGCAGCGGTAAATCGTGGATCATCCAAAACCAATAAATCCTTTTTGCTTCAACCTCTGCTCCCGTCTTAGCCTCAAATATCTTCCTTAACTCACATTTTGGGAACTGAGTTTTGGTAACAGAACAAGTCACAAAGAACAACAAATATCTAACATTGGTGACTAAAGTTAACGCTGAGAAGCAAGTATTCATGTAGGTACTACCTATGGAATCAAATATCTCACAACATAACCTACAATGCAATGGTTACGTTTACAAATGAACATGACTTATACAAAATATGCAACTGCATCACATGGAGCTTTACCTAATCTGTTAGACACACAACTGTAGGATTTCATGCACAATTAAATGCCAAATTTCTAGACAGTCCACGGCCCTGTTCAGTTGTTGCATTAACATGCATTCAAAGCCAGTAACCAGCTGCAAATGTGTCTGGCATTAGAAAGCGTCTACATACATCTCCAGAGATCACTTATGTTCAGATTTAACTTTCCTGCTGTATACGCAAATAAACATGCTCATCTACGGTCTAAAACAAAGTGTGAGCTTTCATTTCAAGTCCAAATTTAATTCAGTGCGCATCTCAAAAACAACCAGCAGCTTTTAAGGGGGAATATTTTCTTGCCTGTTGCCAACTACAGGGATTGATGTGTATCAAACACATCAGTTAAACAAATCATATGCTTTAGTAATGATTGGATTTTCAAGCACCTAAAATATTAATTGAATTTCTAAACTGGATTATTCAAATGTGAATATTCTCTTTGCTCACGGAGAGGAAAAAAACACTATTTTATTAAAAAAAATAAAGTAAGACATCTTTAAAACACTTTGATATGATGCAAATGCCTTGTTGATTTTCACTTAGTAGGTTTTTGTGTGTGTGTGCATGTACTTTGTATTTATAATTTACTAGAGAGACAACATCTACCAGCAAAGAATTCCTTGTTTCTTAGATACTTTGTGAATAAATATGATTCTGAACTGAAGTTGATCTTAAAGTGTCCCGAGTCAGGTTTGAACGGGGCTGAGGTATGTATTTTATACATAGAGCCTTAAGTTGTTTGAATAAAACCATAATCCTTTGTGATTCATTTGGGCATGTGTGAACTCAGCAATCAGCAACAGAACAAAACTGGAATAACACAAACCCATGCACAACTGCACAAAGTTTCTTTTGCAGAGGGAGTCTCGGTCCAGCTCCACACAGTCTCTGGAGCAGTTTGTTTGTGGTGTGAATGTAGGCTGAAGTCAAACCACCTAAATTACCAGGTAAGCTCTACAAGTTAGAATTAACCAGATCCTGTGTTTTGCATTTTGGGATGTGGTGGAACATGTAAATGACAGGAGACTGCCTAGTAGAAGAAACAGCTTGCTATTGCTCTACAATAGAGGGAAAGTACGCTGACATTTTATTTTTAAATAAATGGAGAATCACATCTGACCCACTATAAGTGTGGTTTGGGCATTTTCTATTTCCCTCTTGTTTTGGTGTGTTCAGGACATTTCTGCTCATCAGTCTTCAGACAGTGAGTTTATATCTCCACGCAATAATAGCATCTGGCGTCATACCTGGGCATAACAATACAAAAACAAAACACCGGTTATAGCCTACTGCTCTCTCCTCGTCTGCTGTAAAGCTCTGTCTGAGAGACAAAACTATGGGCAAAGCACCCAGATGCACACAGACCTTTCAGCCTATCACCTCTAATAGAGAGTTTTGCAAAGTTGTGGGTGTGTTTGTGTTTTCAGAATAAAACCACTTGTGGCACAATCAGGTGATGCTTTTTTTCCATTTCGTAGTTTTTTTCCCTTCGCTACACCACTCACTCTCTCTATTCAATCTATTGCCCACTCAACCACCACTTTCTCTCCCTCATTTTCTACATGTAGGTAGAAGAACCAAGTTTTAAGTGTTCACAAACAGAAATGCTAAATACTTTGCACATCAATTTCAACGTTTCTCTAACATTAAATACGCTCTAGCTGAAAAACATGTTCTCCTTCATGTTTTTATTTTTCCGCTCCCACCCCAGACAAATCATCAAGTCTACTCCACAGATTCAGACCAAAAGCCAAAACTATGCGAAACACCCACATTTGTGACATCATGTGTTCAATAATTAGATACAAGACATGAGTGTGTAAAACACACCTAAGTTCAGTTCCTCTTCCCCTGTCCAGTCAATGGTTTTGTGCAAGTGAACGACTATCTACTGCTTCTTTAATGTGGCTGTATCACTTCACCTCAAGTAAATACTGCACAGCTATTTTTGTGGATATAAAGTATTGAAGTTCAGCAGGCAGGCTATTTAATATAAGGGTCAGCAACACGTGGGTAGAAGGAAGAGATTCATCATGCATATCTGATACTGGGACAGCGCCAGAAATGTGTGAATAATGGCCACCTGGAAAGCAAGCTGAAGTCAGTTTCTGAGGTTAGATCTCAGATAGTCTCAAATAACCTGGAGCCCAATTTATAGATGCTCACCCAATCACTTTCTACTTACTAGTGATTAGAAAAAAACTAATTTAAGGCCAAATTCCTTATCTCAGTGGCAAAATATTTCAAATTTTCTCTTCTGTCCAGGCTAGAAAAAGAGAAAGCCAGCAGTCTTACATAATTCTGTTATTCATGAGCAGCTATGTTCACACCTCAGTATGGCTGTCAAATCTACCAGCCCCTTCCCTCTCAGCATGTACTGACACTCCTTCAGCAGGACCGGACGGACCCGGCTGCCAGACGATCAGCAGAGAGAGAGAGAGAGAGAGAGAGAGAGAGAGAGAGAGAGAGAGAGAGAGAGAGAGAGAGAGAGAGAGAGAG
>JAPTMW010000002.1:19437711-19457798 GCA_029822955.1 Ostorhinchus angustatus
GTTTTTAACATCTAATAATTAGGTCACTTTCTGACTAATTGCCCCCATGCTCTGAGAATCAAAAACAGGCACATACCATAACTGGCTTAAACTATGCCACATCCAACAGACTCATCATGGGTAATACAACCAACCTCGTTCACACACACAACAAATAAGCACACCCATGGGTCAATGACCTAGTGTGTGGGTAGAGTAGGAATCTCTGAGACATAAAAACAATTTCTTCTCTGTGCTGCTGAGCTCATGCACTAAGCATGCGGCCACATGGCAGAAATGCCATTCAAACAACAAGGCAAATGGAGTCGTAACAGAGCCTGTATAGACGGGAAACACAAACATGTTCTGTTCTCCTCACAACAGACAATAACAAACCATTGTTTGATCTCTGTAGCTTCAATCTGAAAGGCTCTGTTTCCCTCTATGTGCACAGTTTGTGCCAACATTTCAGACATCTACAGTGTTGCCTTCCTCTGGTCTTTCTTATCAGAGGATTCTGTGTCATGTTATGATGACCACTCACCTGAACTGCTAGGAGGCCGTCAGCATCAGGAAGAATACGATAAGTGTGAACATGTCGTTGAAACCTTTGGAAACCAAATATAACTCTGTTAGTTTTGACAATGTCAAAAACATACATGTGAGTAAATGTGACATTGAAAAGGGAAAATGTTGGAACTTAGTGCTTTAAAATTTGGACCAGATGTCTTAGAGTTATTAAAAACACTATAATCTTTATAACTGAGTCGCTAGTTGTTCACAGAGCACTAGTGACGTGGCTTTAGGTCTTTAATATACGAATGACACTTTGCTCATTAGCAGAGTTAGTTGTCATCAGCAGGTATAAGATAAACAGCAGATTATGTTCAGCTAGCTACTTAAAATGAACAAAGGGGAAGCCTGAAAGTAGGATGAGAGAACAGACATTCAGAGAATTTAAGAAGTCCAAGAAGGAATGAGACACACGGTGAAGAACGAAGGGGAAACAGGGAGTGCGAGCTGCCGGGCTCAGCTTTCAGGAATGTATCTGGCTCAGGCTGATGAGCAGTCAGCGTAGTGCGGTCACTGGTGCTCCCACCCTCTTTCAGGGGCCCCAGGGAAGAAATAGGGGTAAGAGGGGAAACAGGGAGTCCAGAGCCAGGGTTTAACTGGCTGAAATGGACTGTTTTCTGACAGGACTGTCTGACTAGTCTGGAGGGGGTGTATGTGTGAAGGTGGCTCAGTCCTTTAAACCATAGCTCTTCCAATGCTGCCTGTTGGCAAATGAGCATGAAACTGATGGATATGACAGGAGGAGTGAAGCTGTTAAATCATTTTGGAAATGGGACATTCTGCAGAAATGTTAATTTTATGAATAGTTTCCAATCCTATAGGCCAAAACCTGAAAAATTCAAAAGAGGCGGATCTGCTTAACTCTTTCTTTCAACACTATGGAGCATTTGCATTGACTGCATTTGTTAACATATTAAAGAGGTACAAAAATAAACTGAGCACATGCTGAAGATGAACTATATAGCTATGATACTTTTTCTGGAAAGTGTATTCACATTCATTTGTTGCAAATAGGACTAATTTCTCACATTCTGTTAAATGACTATATACGGACAAATATAGAAACAGGTTACATGTATTCATGCCGAACATAAATCATATTGTAGGTTCCTTATATTGACTAAATGTAGGCTGTGTGTATGTGTGTTATACTCACAGCAGGCACAAAGCATAGGCCCCTGGCACAGACTCACTGTCTCTCACTAAGTAGCTGCCATCCCTCCCTGCCCGTGCCAGTAAGTCCTCTGCATGCACACGGCTGATGTCACGATGATACCATGCTGCTGTAGCCATGGCAATCAATGTTTAGAAATGATATGGTTATACAAATAATCCACATGAGGTGAGGAACTTCATGTAACACACACACTTGCACGTTTACTGTCAAACTCGCTCATCAGTCTGTCATTGCAGTGCATTAAGTTATCGTCTTTAATGCTTAGAACTTTCCCATGATCCTTTAGCCCACATTCCAAGTGTCAAACAGACAATAACACTTTGCCTGTATCAGCTACTACTTCCTGGGTCTCTGCTGGTTCCTTCTGGGTCAAGCATCCTGTTGTACTGGAGGAAGAAAAAGTAAATCCAGCTGATTATGATGTTTGTCCACCGTAACATCAGCCCCCTCTGCAGCAGAATCCACCTTTCTGTTAATATCCTTGCGTGGAGCCTTGTTTCAGTTTTTAGTTGCAAGCAGCTGAACCCAGGTGGGTGTGTTGCTTCAACAAACACGGACCATCATAGCTGTGCGAGGGAGGGAGAGAGAAGGAGGTAGAGGGAAAGTAGCGAGAGGTAAAGCAGAGGCTGAATGAAGCAGCCACCCCTGAGGCAATGACGGTGCCTCTAGCTTAAACCACAAACACAAGCCCTCCTCTGGTCCCAAAACAAAAGCCCCACATGCAAACAACAGGAAAAGAAGAACCAAGAATGGCAAAACAAACAAATCAAACCACATACATAGCGCCCACACACTCACATAAGCACACAGCAGAGACAGAAACATACCAGATGGAACTCAGTCAGCACTAAAACCAGACAGGCATGCAACAGAAACCAGACTAATTCAAATGATTTCCCAGCTCTGTTGCCATATAAGGGAATAGGAACACCCTCCAAAAAGTTCAGCTGATGACTGCAGTTGTCTTTGGTTCTTCCAGGCCCAGATTCCATTTAGAGTGTGTCTGGTTGGATGTGGGTTACTCCGGGGGTCTCACTTTCATGCTGGATGTTTGTGTGCTGGCGTGTGTGTCTTGTCAAAAGAGTCCCGTGCGTCCACATTGGCGTAATCTCCAGCGGTTCTACAGAGCGCTGTCAGAGCAGAGGGAGGGTGCAGAGAGGCAGAGGACAACCCTGTTGGAGAGCGGGGCAGACAAAGGAAGTGACTCGACATTCCAGATGGCGGACATAGCCAGGAGAATTCTTGCAAGGGGCTCAACTTTGCCACCAGTGTGTGAAACAGCAGACTGCTTCCTTTCTCTGTCTCTCCCACCTCCCGTCCCTTTTCTTCCTTCCTTCCTCAGCCCCTGCCTTTCTCATATTCCCAACAGAAAACACAGCTTCCCACTCACAGGTAACTGTTTGTCTAATCAGTTTCTTTCCCTACTGTCTTATTGCTTTTATCTCTACATGGCAGGTATAGTATATTTACACTTTCTAAACCTCTCTTCCTTCCTCAGCTCTTTTTCTTTTGTCACCCTCCCTAAACCTCCCTTCCTCCCTTGCTCAATTCTTCCCTTTCAGCAAAAAAAAAAAAGCTGAACTCCCCATATGGTTACGATCATCCCTCACTTTCTTATTTTTGCCCTCCTAAAAACATCGCCCATTATTCCTCCCTCCTTCTTCCCTCCTTCTCCATTAACTGCAACATATAACTCAGTGGGAAGCTGTTTGGTTCCATATTTGCTGCTCTGCCTCTCGCGACTCAGCAGAAATCAGCCGACCACCAACCGCAACCTCCATAAAACAAATACACACAAGACCATCCCTATCTGGTGACGTATCAACTTAACCCTCAATCTGTAATCACTTCCTTTCCTATATCCTAGGAGCTCTCAACAGCACAAATAAACAATATAATCTGAGATAAATCATTATTTTTTTCCAGATAACACTGACAAGCAGAACTGTACAGACCCTTTAGAGTGGTGTTTTCCAGAGGTTTTTTTTTTAATCAGGGGCCCCTGCTTTTTAACCATAATAAACATAATAATAAGTGTTAATTTTTGTGCATACATATACATTTTGGACCACTTTGGCTGCTATTTTTAACTGCACCATAATATCCTGAATATTCTAGATAAGCCAGTTCTTTCAAAGAGATGCAGTATAAATTTAATATAACAAACCTTTAAATCATGTGTTAATGAAAAATTATAATCTTTAAATAATTTTTATTTATGTTGTTTGTTAATGTATTTCTTCTGTTGTTTTATCTTTGCTGTTTCTTGTTTCAAATGTTAATGATTTGCTGTTTTTATATTGTATAATATAGTATTTTATTTTGGAAAGCACCTTGTAACTGGTTTTGAAAGGTACCATAGAAATAAATATTCATATACATGTGTTCAAATGAGATCAAATAAAAAAGTGTAATCATATTTATGTATGTTTAATGTTTATTTTTCTTGTCACTAACTTGCATAAGGTCAAAACCAGAGATCATTAACTGGTATTTGATGGACATTTACAGAAAAACATGAAAATCCTGACACAAAACCACTGTGAAAGTTCTTGAAGATGATTGTCAGATAAAGTATGATTCAATAATATTCCATTCATATTCATTGTCACTTTCCATTGGGGGACTGTGAGTAATAAGTACCACTAAATAATCAATTCTTCCTTTCTCATTTCAGTGTTGATAGGTTTTTAATTGTGATGTGTAACCAAGACCACAGAGAGGAAGCTATGAGAGCCAAAGTAGTGTTTCAAGAACTGTATTTATTTTATCTAACCTGGAATTTGACTCTACTCATAGTAATATTCTTGTGGTCTTGGCCAGGACACACTCACAAAAGATATTATTAATCTCAATGAGTCATTTTTTCCCTGGTAAAATAAGGGTTAGATAAAAAAAACAACACATAAATAAACTTTAGAAATGCCAAGATCTGATAGATAACCTCAGCCTATCCTGAGTAATACACATAGTTATTGTAACAGCAACATTCAGTATCAAAAACATGCTTCTTGTTGGATGTTTTTGATTGAAACGAACATCTTTTTCCAAGCCAGTCTTTTGGAACAGATGTTTTAGTACAGAGCTGGACTGATAACCTTTTATGTTTTCTTTCATTTTGTTTTATTTTTAGTTTAGTATCAGACCATGAGAACCAATATACTCTAGTTCTGAGATTTTCTTTTATCACATTTAACCAGAAGTAAGTGGACTTCATCCTCTCTCTTCGCTCTGTCTTCACCACATGCTCTGATTATGTAAGTACTGGATTGGACGGGATACAGAGACAGCAACATGTGCTCAGTTTCTCAGAACTCTCTGCTGAGTTTCACCTACCATGCCGGCTGTCAGATGAGCTTTTAGATTCAATTAGCTTTTTATCTGTTTTTTCAGTCTCCCCTTGATTGTATTTCCTGGTACTGTACCTCACTAGAAATACTGTTTACAATATATTTTAGTCAGGCAATAACATAGGCTTTAATTATGTAATATGGTAAATTAATCAGAAGATAATATTAATACTATTAATCAAAAGAGGAACACCTTTTCTGTAGGCCTAGACAATATTCCAACACAGAACAAACAGAACACCTTTTGTCAATGATCACCAAATTAAACTTCATACAAAGTGTACAAGTGTACAGTCACCCAGTAAAGATGATCAAAAATAGAACGTTGTGGTCATGCTCTTGTTGTGAATAATCATGTGCTTATAACCACTGACAGCAGCAGCACTCCCAACAGCCCAGTACTCATTGGTTCATCATCTAATAAAGTTGGTTACCATTAGCAACCCATACTGCGTCACTGCCATAATTTAGCAACATACTGAAGACGTGGTGGTACGAGGTGGTAATGCCGTGATGCTGTGATACAGTAGGATATGTTTACTATCCATCTATATTTAAAGTGCCTGCCTTAAAATGGCACAAGCTTAACTGTAAGTGGCTTATGTGCAGTATGTAACATCTTACAGTCAAAACTAAAAAGAAAGACTAAAATAGAAAGAGAGTCAATCCATAGTAGCTTAGTCTTCTTTTTTTGCATCTTTATCCTGGGTTGCATATAGTTGTACACAAAAAGCAAAATCCATGTAAGTTATGTAAGGGAAAGGCAGAGCTGCACGATTGAAATACAAAAGCATACTTTTAGATACAAAAACTCTTTTAAAAACATACACATTTACTACTCAGAGCTGAACTATAGTTTGTTATGATAATTAGATGAGTGTGCGTACTAATGTTCGCTGACGTTCATGCATCATTAGTGTGTCATTTAATTCATCATCAAGTAATTAAACTCACATGATGTATAGGCTACATACTTGTTTCCCTCAACCCAGAAGTTTCACTCAGCTGGTCTGTAGTATGGTCTAAAACATACGACAAAAACAAAAAAAATGTATTTATTTCCTCAAATAAGGTGGTTCTGTTGTCACAAACATTTGTTTCCAGCTTATATATTAACACCAGGTGATTTCTAAACCTGATCCAACCTGGAACTGTTTATTCTCTTTAACACCACAAAGCCCCATGCAAACTGAAAACTTGGAATTTTCATTCAGAAAAAATATATAGCCAACTGACAAATCAGAATTACCCATCAGGTAAACTAACTAGTGCTACCAAATAATGAAAAGGAGGATGACTTAATGTTTGATTTATTATTTGTGGTATAATAATATTGTGGAACAACAGAAATAGTGGACTTTTGGACTCGGTGGAGGCCTGTGCTCTCTGACTGACCCTCCAGTTTACAGAATATTTTATATTTTAAAGCTTTAAATGATGTGCTGAATATTAAGGTTTTTCTTTAGTAAGATAAACTCTCTAAAATGTCATGGTTGTATTTCAAAAAAAACAAACAAACCAAAAACCCTAATGCTGCTCCTAAACATCAACATTTTCCAACAATAACTGACTTAATCTAGCAGGAATATCATGTTTAACAAAAAAATTCTTACTCTTCATTATGTTACAGTTACACTGGAAGCTGTATGTAGTGTATTAATGTGGAATAATCAGGAGGATGGCTTTAATGGACTAAAGCTCAACTCTGTGTTTGTCTAAAACTTCAGGATCATGATCTGTCTATATAAGATCCCTGTACTGTCTGGGTGTCTTTAAATAGATCACGACTTCTGTCACATAAGAGGTCAACACTGGAGTTCAATTAATTATCCATGACTGTCAAGGTGTGATATTCTCCGAAAACACCCCGTCATCCACCTCTCTAATTAATCAATCCATTAGACCTGACTGAAGAAGTGACAAAATCTGCCACCGGGACATTAAACCGATTTACCTCCACCGGTGTGTGAGGTAGCTGAACCCTTTAACACACACAAACTGATGTTACTTTGTGGTCTTTTACACAAATGAAATGCATAGTTTGCAATAAATCAAAGCCTATTCATTTAGCCAGTGGACTATTAAACTTCCATACTTCCCAGAGTTTATTTTCATGTTAATTTTTTCGACCTTAATTTAAAATTCACACAAACATCAATTACAGATTAGTATTACTAGTTTCTGGATGCTATGTGACACACAATATATGAATAGGCCACTTAAATCTCTGTAAAACTGCCTTGAGAAACAGCTTATAAAAGGCTTGGTAAAGGAGCCATCTGTCGTCCTTGCAACCACAACAACCAAATCCAACTAATGCCACTATACTCCAGTCTAAGCTATAAGAAAGGAAGTCCTTGAGCATTCATATTGTCATTTCACCGGACAATATTTTAACGTTAGCAAAACTGTGAACACGGTGCGAAAAACAAAACAAAATCCAACCACCTTATTTCTTATTTACTACAGTATCTAATTATTGAATTAAAAATACGTTTGCGTAATTACACAGAAACCATCTTCACAGAACGCTCTAATAATTTAAGGAAAGTTAATTAACGTTCAATTAATCTTTTGCAAGAAACGATACATGGCCTGATCATTAGACTCTCAAAATAGGCCCTTACCTTCCCTATTTACACCTTCCATCTTTGGGTTACAACCCAATTATACAATGCATATTATTTTTACACAGGCTGTGGCTCAAAACAGTAGCGTTCTAATGGATTAATGAGATTGCTCCAAAAAAGCCTTCTAAAACCGGCACTATTAGCTGATGGGAGGACTAGGGTAGGAGTTCAGGGTATAAAGGCAGCGACTGTCGCTCATACCAGACACTGTCAACAGTGAAGGATTACAGAAGACATCAGAGAAGACTATTTGCCTCAACAGCACACACAGTAAGTCTTCTATTCTCCTTATTGATCTATAGCACATTCAGTCAAAATAGTGATTAGTCATTGCATAAAAGAGCTTCTGCATTTCTGCAAGATTTGTCAAGTTTGTCACTTTATAGGAACACATACATCAACCTGTTTCCTTTTAATGAATGTTTATCTGAAACAGTAATATTTAACATTTATATCTACTTTAAAGAATCTTTTCTTTATTGTTAGACTGTGAAATAAGAATGACACTCCATAAAGTTTTCTATACTGAATGGTCATGATTTATTAATGAATACCATCATTAGAGCTTATCACTGAAACAAATACTGACATTTAATAAGAAGTGAAATGTGCTCACAGTATTTACACATTCAACTGTCTTTCTTTTTAATAACTCAGCCTCTTAACTCTCTTTTTTTTTATTTGCAGGCTTAAGAGTCAAGATGTCCAAGTAAGTACACTGGCTCTTCAATCATATTTATTACTGACATAGATAAGAGATTTACATTAAACATGCTCATTTACATTTAATGAAGTGATTTATATACTGAATACAACTTAACACTGCTTTAAAATTAACAGTAATTACTCTATTTGTAAATCATTCCTGCATGATCTTGCACAGTATGTTTTATAATTTAAGGCACTAGTTTGATAGCTGTATTGTTTTTAATTCAAGCATTTTTCATTGAACGCTTTTGGCCAGTGCAGGAATCAAAATGATAATTCCTTTAGTGAAGTGGCTCAGATTAACAGTTTACAATCTTGGCTGAAGTGTGTAAAGTCTCTATCAATCCTGTCACTGTAAACTCTTCCAGACAATGGATTATACCGATTAGCATGGATTGCGTGATGCGATTTTTGAGTAGATGCCAAGTAACTTTGGCACTCTCCCTTTGCAAATACCACTGAGGATTACTTATTTGTTAAAGCCTGCATGCACAGAGCAAAGGGGGTTAGCCTTACAAGATTATGTAACAGTGTGAATTTTAGATAACCTACTTAAGACTGTAGATGCTGTTACCAAATTTAGTTTTACTCATCATTCTCACTGTCAACTCTATGTATACGATGGAGATTGTTGAAGTGTTTTTCTAGTTCTTAGCGACTGTACAACCATTATTTAATTCTGTACAGTTAACATGACAGTTTAGCATTTTAATTACTACTAATACAGTTTGTTTTTGTTACTTATTATCATTGTTTGACTTACCACATCCCAGTTATGTCATATGCCCAGATCAGACACTCCTCTCCATATTTAGCACTAATCCATGCTCACTGGACTGTAGTGGGTGCTTGGGTGGGGGTTTTATCCTATAATTGAAAATAACACCTAAAGTTAGTGACAGATTAACAACACCGTGACCTGAGAGCAGTTCACAGCTGATACAGAAATAGAATTGTTAATGAATAGAAGTTCAATAAGACAAAAAGAAATAGGACTTCATACTTGGGGACTTAACATCCCGATTCACCCTCTGTTTTTTCCTCTTTTTCTCCTTCCAGGGTTTTCAAGAAGACCAGCGGCAACGGACATGTAAGTGGCCTCTGTAATATAGTCATTATAGGGTACCCCTTGGGCAGGGAGGAGTGAAATTTGTATGTTGCTCTTCCAGCTCCCAGAAATAACTCTGAAACTCTTGTAACCTTGGCGTGCAATAACTTTTTCCTCTGTTTTTCTCCCTTTCTCTCAGATTGCCCTGTACTTGGGGAAGAGAGACTTTGTGGACCATATTGAGTCAGTGGATGTTGTTGGTAAGTGGAACAAGTTGCTCTATATCTTCACACTGCCAAAAGGAAATCTGTGCCTCTATGTAACCTAATACTGTTGATTCTCACCTGATTTGCAGAGGGGGTCGTGAAAGTGGACCCATCTGGTCTTGATGGCAGAAAAGGTACATTTATCTAATTCAGTGCCTCATTTTAATCTTATATAACTATGCACTTATGCAACCCTTAGACCAACACACACAAAACTATATCATTTTGTTTCCCATCTGTCTTTCTAGTGTTTGCGTACCTTGCTTGTGCCTTCCGCTATGGAAGTGAGGACCTGGATGTGATTGGGCTGTCCTTCAGGAGAGACATCTGGCTTGAGCGTGTTCAGGTTTACCCACCAAAAGATGGGAGCTCCACTAAATCACCAATGCTGGAATCCCTCCTCAAGAAAGTTGGAGATCAAGGACATCCCTTCTCCTTCCAGGTGTGTAGAGTATCCTAAACTTTATAATAACACATCACATTACTACAGTCTTTATGTCCTCTGTTATATATTCTGTATAACATTGCTCTGCTGTTTATTCTTGTTACAGATGCCAACAAATCTCCCATGCTCAGTTGCCTTACAGCCTGGCCCTAATGATGCCGGAAAGGTACTAGTATCCAGTATTATCATTATTTTCTCCCATGGCTTTGAAATGTTCTGAAAAACTCATATATTTGGGTGTTGGTCTGTTGCAGGCTTGTGGTGTAGACTTTGAGGTTAAAGCATATATTGCCAACGAACCTGACAATGGAGATGAAGTCATTGAGAAAAAGTATGTATTGAATACATATGGTTAAAACCCATTGTTAAGCCACTCTTATGTTGCATACCTCAGAAATAACTCCATTCTCTTTTTACCTGGTCTTAGGGACACCTGCCGCCTGGTAATTCGCAAAATCCAGTTTGCTCCAGCAAACAACAAAGCTGGACCCAAGGCTGACATTTCCAAGCAGTTCATGATGTCTGACAAACCTGTCCATCTGGAGGCATGCCTTGAAAAAGAGGTACAATGAGGTCTAAAAACTAGCATTTTTGACATTATATTCAATCATTACCACATGGAAGTAACCATAAATCTATTTTATTCATTTTAGGTTTATTACCACGGCGATCCAATCACTGTCAAAGTAAAAGTCAACAATGAAACCAACAAGGTTGTGAAGAAAATTAAACTTTCAGGTAAGAATTATGTGAAAAGGATAAAGATTACTAAGAGCCTGCATGAATTAATACAATAAAACACCAAAACAAAGAGAGAAAATGATAAAAAAAAAAAATGCTGATTATGCTCCTCTTTTTTTTTCAGTTGATCAGTTCACAAATGTTGCCCTGTATTGCTCTGACACATATGTCAAGACAGTCTGCACAGAGGAGTTTGGGTAAGGCTTTTACTGTAGTCACTTCAGTTTTCATTCACTTCATTTAGGAAGAACAAAGTAAATATCTAAAAAACCTATGCAATACATATAGTAATTTAAGTTTAACAAACATGGATAACTGTATTTTGCATTACGGAATTGTGCATTATATAAACACCCTTCACATGGCTCTACTGACTCATGTAATGTATGTTTTACTGCCTTACACAGGGAGACCGTAAACGCCAACGGAAAACTTGAGAAGTCCTTTTCATTCATACCCCTGCTGTCCAACAACAAAGAGAAGCGTGGCCTTGCTGTGGACGGACGGCTCAAAGATGAAGACACCCACCTTGCATCCACTACCCTGTAAGCCACTCTAAAGTCTCTCACCAAAGGTCTTCCAGTGAGCCTGTAACAGATGTGATCCTCTTACTGAGTGGTGGTGATATAACTAGATTTTGTCAACTACTTGGTGTGTCGTGACCGAATCCTCAAGCTATAAAAGCTGACCTATTCCTGTCTTCTCACAGGAGTCAGGGTGATAAGGAGATGCAGGGGATCATTGTCTCCTACAAAGTCAAGGTCAATCTGATGGTGTCAAGCGGAGGGTAAGAATTAAGTCTGCTAAAAATACTTACGAAATGTCTTTTACATGTTGTGTTGAACTTTAAATTAAGACTTTTTATATTTATTCCTCTTACTACAGCCTCCTGGGTGGCCTAACATCAAGGTAAATATTTCTTCTGTAATTAGGACTCATTAATAATGAAAATAATACTTATTTAGTTTGCATAAATTCTAATGATATGTGTTATTTTCTATTTTCAGTGATGTCGCTGTGGAGCTCCCTCTGACTCTGATGTCTCCAAAGCCTGCAGGTTAGAGCAGTATTTTCCATAACAACACCATATAAATCTGTTTCATTATCAGATATTATTGTATTAATTTTCTGTAACTGATTTTGTCATGTCTTCTCCTTCTCTCCACTGAATGCATGTCATTTCTCCGTACTGAGCAGAAGTGTAAGTATCACACACTTTATGAAACATATTTATCTGCTCATAGTGCTGATGCTTGTGACTTGTTGCTGATATTTTCTCCTGTGTGTTTGTGAATGTAATGAATTACAGCAAATTGGATTAAAGGGCTATTAGTTCAGGTGAGGTCACCTTTATGTCTTATTATACACACTTCTCCAGGGGCTATAAGTCTCTTCGTATAATTAGTACACTCAGATTATGTAAGATGTTGTTAATAACAGTAATCAACATCTTTCAACAATGATTTTCTCTCTCTTGTCTTTTAATAGTCAAATATTTGAACCCAAAAAGTTTCTGAAAAAAAGAACTTTGATATGATGGCCCTTGAATAAGTGACTTGTTGTTAGTAGTTGCTTAATATGTAAGCTAAATAAATTCTAATACTTGCATAAAACCCGCAATGTGCATATATAGTTATAAAAAGAGCTCAGTAAATAGCTCTGTATTATTGTGCTGTAATATTATACTCACAGAAGCCTTTATTTCTCGATCTCATCACAGATCCGATATCACACTTGATGCCACGGAAGGATGAGAAAACCAGTCATGGAAAATCCTCTCCAACAATGAAGTCAGAACTAAAGTAACTCAACATCAAGCAAAGGAATTCGACATGAAACACCAAGCGTCACTGAATTACTACAAAGTTACTTTTCCTGTAAATATATGTGTATATATATATATATATTTATGACTACAAGAGCTCCAATACAGGAAAGTCTGAACTTTATGTGGCATTGCCTGCCATTGCCATTTGAGCATAAAATGAGTACACCTCGTAGATTCTTTTTTTTTTTTCTTTAATGGGAACTGTCTCATAGCATAGGGTGTGCATTTCTTTTCATTTGCTATGAATACCAATGCTAAAGAGTTTAATTTATTACATGTTATTTATTATTTTATTTATTAGTCATAAGATGACTGATGGTGCACCTCAGAGATAATTATTCCCCAAAACACTCTGTAAACACTCTGTACTCTCTTATAGACAAGAGAATGAAATAAAAACCTTGTCTCCCCAGTTACTCTGTTATGTATTTTTATTTTGCTCAGTACGAATGAAAAAAGGCGTATATTCTTCTTTCTAGCCTCATGCCACTTAAAGGATAAACTAGTACAACGGGGTAATCGTTTTCAACATATGGAGAAACCTTGGCAATTTCTGTTGTCTCCCAATTGTGGCCTCATGGCTGCGCTATTTCACTGTGTGTTTAAGAAAACAATAGTGCTGGCTAGTCCGGGATAAAGATACAGTACTTGCTCCTCTCCGGTCTAGACATCACATCATTAGCAAAGAGAACTAGCCACTTAGCTGTTTATTTCTTGACAAAATGTCAACTACGACTGGCGGCGGAGAGTTTGGCAACCCTCTTCGAAAGTTCAAGCTCGTTTTCCTGGGCGAACAGAGTGGTAAGTGAGAGACGATGAGATGGAATGTAGTGTTTATGAATCGGATGCAAGGACTACTAAGAAGTGGCTAGCATGTGCTAATTAGCTCCTCCGGCTAACTTGCAGTTAGTTCGCAGAGTGATGCTACCGATTGGACATCATCTTCCAGTGCAAATAAAAAGAGACATATAAATAGTTCAATGTCAACAATGGGTCCAAGAGAGAAAAAATGACCAAAGATGATGAAACCTGCGATTTTTCTCACTCGTGATGATGTCATTGCATAGCCAGCTAACGATCAAGCTAACCCAACACCGTTCCCCTCATCTTTATGACAGATGCAAAGTGTACTTTAGTGTTCTGCACAATTTAAGCGTGTGTTTGGTTGATTCACTGCCATTTCAATCAATGGAAAGTGGTCATTATCCTGTTCATGAGAATAAAACGCATCAGCATCACATAATCGTAACTGTATGTATGCTAACCGTAGCTTGCCAACTAGCTAACATTAGCAGACAGCCTCTATAATATTGAAACACTAGCATTGCCGTTTAGTCGTTTCCATGTTTACTGTCCAGTTCCACCTGAAATGTGAGTCTGTTGTGCGTGTGGTTTACTATAAGAAAGCCTATATATATACACACACGAGTATCTGTACTTGCTACTTTAGCTGTACTGAAACTCACTAGCTGTTAGCTGCTAGCTTCCTGCGGCAGCACCTTGGAGAGCCACGTCGGCCGGTCGGTCCACACCAGTCGGCCTTTTCCCCGACGATTTAACGCGAGTTTTCGGGGACGGGCACTGGCATTATGAACACAGGACTGTATTATAGAGGTGCTTTTCCTTTTTTACATTGACAATATCACATCACGATGCAAATTGGCGAAGTCAGGCCAGTACAATTTTGTAAAATTTGTGGCTCCACCCATATTGCCAGCTCAGCGTGTGGGTTCAGCAGTCCATATTGCATCAAGGATAGTAGCAATTCATTGTACTCATTGTGTGATGTCACTGAATCATTATTTAACACAGATATATGAGTTTATGTAATGACGTACGCTGGTAATAGTTGATGTTTGGTGTTGTTGATGAACACCTTTATGATCAAATGTTGTGTTTGTCTGTACAGTTGGGAAGACCTCACTCATCACCAGGTTTATGTATGACAGTTTCGACAACACTTATCAGGTAACAGACCAGAAACATAGGACATGAATATGCTGATTCATAATAATTGAACATATCTGTTTTTGTCTTTGTTTTGTGCGTACTGACAGAGCATGGCATAAGGGAAAACCTAAATAGAACAGATGTGTCATCACTTTATTCATTTCACCTGTATTGTCCTGGCTATTAATAACCAAAATGTGGAAAAAGGTCCTAGAGAATATAACAATAAAATGCCCACAGATATGTTTGTCATGCATTGTCAGTCAGTGTGGTGAGTTATATTTCAATGATTTTCTTACAGGCAACAATTGGAATTGACTTTTTGTCAAAAACTATGTACCTAGAAGATCGCACGGTAAGCCTTGTACATTTTGATCCTTTTATCATTTCTGTTGACCTAGTATTAAATCTGCTAGAAATGCTTAAAGCATCCATCTGCTTTTAATGTAGTAGGCATCATTTATTTCCATTTCACCATTTCACATTGTGGTTTTCACTTTATTTTTTTAATCATGAATTTTGTCAGATATGTGATTATGCTTTTAGTCCCCAACATTATTTCAAGGTTTTGTTTTCCTTTTATCCCCTGGCTGGTTCATGACATGTCCCCCTATTCCTACATTCATTTCACGGCTGGCCACAGATTCGGCTGCAGCTCTGGGATACAGCCGGACAGGAGCGTTTCCGCAGCCTCATCCCCAGTTACATCCGCGACTCAGCCGCTGCTGTGGTGGTTTATGACATAGCCAGTAGGTATCATGGCCCTACCTCAACTCCTTGTCCTTCATGTAATATATTGAAGGGCAAAAAGAGCATTTATCAATCGGGCAACACCACTGGACAGCATCGGTTACCATCAGCTTTTAATATATTGTAAAGCACTTCTTCAGCAGTGTCTGAAAGAGTCTGTCTACTTAACCCCTGTTATGTAAAAGGCTAATAAAAGAAAGAAAGAAAAAATACTTCAAGATGTCACCTCATGGGCTGGAACTCTCAGCTCATTTAGTGACGATTCAGCAGGGCTTTCTTTTACATTTCTTATTTGCATAACGCTGGTCATTCCTGACCCTGCATCATCTCAGTGATTCCTCATCATTCCTCCATAAAAGGCCATTTTCATCTCCATTGCTTGGCTTGCAGTTCTTTTGTGTCTTTTCTATTTTCCACTTTCTTGTTCTGCCTTCCCTCTCTTTATCTCTACCTTCTTGTTCTTTTTGTGTCCTCCGTCCAATCTTCAGGTCCGGCTCCAGCTCTGGGACACTGCCGGACAGGAGCGTTTCCGTAGCCTAATTCCCAGCTACATCCGTGACTCTACCATTGCTGTGGTTGTTTATGACATCACCAGTGAGTCAGGGCTGTACTCTAATGTTGCTGTAGGGCTCTAGAGAAATTTTAAAGATGCTATTCAGCATAGTTGCTTCTTTAACATCTAATATTTTTCAAAACTTCTCTTAACTATGATTTCTTTCTTCAAGCTTTTCTAAATACTTTTCTAACATGATTGCTGTTTGTTCTATCACTGACATCAGACACTTAAATGAAGTTACACCTGCTTGGGCATAGTTGTAAATGTAGTCATAGTATAGAACGTGTGTGGCCGTTTGGACCTACATGTTGCTGTTCGATATAGTAATGTCATGTCTTTTTATTTGCAGATCTTAATTCATTCCAACAAACCTCAAAGTGGATCGATGATGTGAGAACAGAGAGAGGAAGTGATGTCATTATCATGCTTGTTGGAAACAAAACAGACTTGGCAGATAAGAGGTACATGGTTGTGTGAAATGTGTATGATTGTATCTTATTCAGATAAAAGTTGGGTTAGAAAAAAAAAAAGGTAGCAATATGTGCATAATCTGTGCCTACGCCTGGAATCCCACTTTTCTTCCCTTCAGTGCATCTCATCAATGTTGACTTTTACCATCCCTTAGTATTTTACATATTTCAGCATTTTTATTAGTGACTTAAGTACTTTAAGTTGTGTAATTTTTAGTTTCTTATTATTTTATCATATTTCTGTTTTGCCTTTTCTTAGCTTTACTTTTTTGTTTCCTTCCTGATCTGTTCTCTCCATGTCATCTTGGATTTGGATTTTCTTTTTATTATTTGTTTTTTGCTTGTTTTTGTATGTGTTTCCGTCAACTCCATGCCACCACACATCCCTCCCCCTCCTTTCCTGGGACCATGGCAGGCAAGTTTCTGTTGAGGCGGCAGAGAGGAAAGCTCGTGAGCTCAATGTGATGTACATAGAGACCAGTGCCAAGGCTGGCTATAACGTCAAACAGGTTGGTGTCCGGCAAACAGCAGGCGCATACTGACAAATGGCCTTAAAGTTTACAGCGATGGTCATAATACCCTTCAAGTCAGAGCAACCCAGGTGTGGAACATCTGGAATATACAACTCCACCGTGTATTCATTTGATGGTTCATAGAGTAGCTGTCTGATTGAAGGACTGATCTCTGAAGTCATTTTCCTGCTGCTTCATCTTTACCCAGCACAGCAGCTACTCTCCCTTCGTCTTCCTCTCTGTCTGTCTGTGTTGTAACAAAACTAACCTTTCTCTTCTCACCCAAAAAATATTAAATGTTGAGCTCTATTTGTTTTTCTCTCCATCTCTTCCCTCTCCTTTTGGCCTGTCCTCTTTGCGATGTTTCTTTCCGTATCTGTCTGTTCGTCCATCTCCCCCCTCTGCTTCTACCTGAGCAGACAGATCACCACGGAGGAGGGCGAGCAGAGAGCTAAGGAACTGAATGTCATGTTCATTGAAACCAGCGCAAAGACTGGCTACAATGTCAAACAGGTAGAGATTATGCTCTCTCAGGATAGTTGAGCTCATTCAGCCTTCAGAGCTTACAAATCACTCTTCATTCCTCTGGCCCCCCCTTCCTTTTTTTCTTGGCTCATCATGATCTGCTGTAGCTGTTTCAGTCCATGTGTGTTGTGTTTCCCCCCACAGGCTTTGCTTGTGGAAGTTTCAGTATTGATTTCATTGTTCTGCACAGGTTTACTACTAGGTTTGTTCATCCTCAAGTATTTTTTTTTTCATCTGATTCACTCAACCTTTAGCACATTTTTTTTTTTAATGTTTTGTCTGAATGTAAAAGATTTGCTTTGTGAAGGAGCATGGCAATCTTCACTTTTCGCTGTTTTTTTTTTTTTCCAAAAAATTACAAATCACATATTGTTTCAATGCCTTAACTGCTTCTTGTGTTTGCCTGTTGTTTGAACACATCTCCTTTTCTGTTTGCCAATGTGAAACTAGGGGTGGGTGATATGAAGTGCATAGCAATGACGTCATGTTTGCTTTTGATTTATTCTGCAACAAATCACTGAGCAGAGTTATGCAAATAATGTATATACAGGGCCTTATGTAACCTATAGTGTGTATTATGTGATACTATAGTTAGAGGGATAGAATCACATATGCACTCTTGGCTAACTTTTTCTAAGATATATCATTGAATCCCACTGTGGGGAATTGGCAGTGTTTACAGCAGCAAAGTACAGAAAACAAAGTGCAGAAGATTGTTCTGTACATGCATACGTATTTATATATTTTATCACTTACATATTTAATATTTTGATGATTTAATTGCTAATAAATTCATTGCATCATAGTATTATATTGTTAGTAGGTTGCATTGAGCATGCCACATGATCTATATCACCCACCCACATTATTTCAACACTTTTCACATGTGTACAAGCGTTTAATGGTTCCTTGTTTTCTAGCTGTTTCGTCGTGTTGCTGCTGCACTGCCTGGCATGGATAGCACACCAGAGAAAAGCAAAGAGGACAGTATCCTTCTAAAAAGTAGCATCAAGAATTACCTTGTGTTTTTTGTGTGTCATGTTAAAAAATCTATCTACCAGGAAACCGGTTATTTGTAATTTATAGAGCAGAAGAGCGGAGATTATTGCCAGATAGCGCTGCAGAAACTGAACTCAAAACTGCAAATTCATTCAGCAATGTTGCTTAACCAATTCCTTTCAGTGATCGACATCAAACTGGAGAAACAGCCAGAGATGACTGTCACCGAGAGCAGCTGCTCATGCTAGTACACCTCGCCCCACCCAGCCTGTCTCCTCCCCACCAACAGCTTGTCTCTCAGTGGCCACTCTCTCCACCCTTGGCACACTGCCTTTGGGATGGACCTGTCTTTTCCCTTTTCAACTCAGTGACTTTTCAGAGTAACCGTGTGGATGTGCATTACTGTATTGAAACAGATTATCTGGAAAAAATGGTTCAAACGTAAACATTTAAAACAAGGAATAAGTTAAATGATATGTTCAGATTTTCATCCAGTTGCATGGCATTATATAGGATTGCAGACTGACATAGCTAACTGCTCATGAGTTATTGCACAGTTCAGAATCTTAGTGCTGTTACTCTTGTCATTGTTGTAAAGTAAAACTGCTTGGGATTATTTAAAAGACTGCAAGGTTGAGTTTTCAGCCCATGATGTTTTAATTTTTTAAGAGCAATTCTGTCTCTCCGATAACTTATTACTTCTTGGCTTGTCTTATCTTATTTTGAGGAAGTAAAGATAGGCTTCATCATTGCAAACTGTCGTATAACCATATTAGGCTCAACCGAACCCTTTCCATGACATTTATTTGCGCAACGCATTTTAGGCATGTACTGCCAAATACGAGAAATTAACCCAAATGTAAGACCTCATTTCCAACAGTGCTGCAGAAGGGATATTTAACCGAGTATTTAAAAGAAACTGATATTAAATATATTACAGGGAAGCCATCCCAAGTTCCTACAAATGGCAACTAACCTGAGATTATGTTTGCATTTAAAGTACAGCAACTGTCTTTCCAATAATGTTAAATGAGCTGCACGCATACTAACACGTCTGAGGAGGAGTTTTCATTTATTAGATTTCCCATAACATACAGAATACAAAATTCAATGTTTAGTTTTTCTACACTGGACAGTTATCACTTCAGTCGCGATGATGCCCCCTGCCAACTCATTGATTATTTGTTGTGTTGATTACACTATTGTAAGAACATGCAGCATGCTCACCATGCAGGATTTATATGGATAAGAACACAGATGCCTTGCTTGTTTGTTCACCAATGTTGTGCACTGAATCAAGCCACAATATTGTAAAATATAGGAGAAGCCTGCTGACTGGTTCATGGCTTCACTAGTTGTTTTGTAGAGCTGGTAGATAGAAGTCTGTCCTCAGATACAGCTAACGCTTACTAACACCCTTGCTGTAAAAAGTGCAGAGAAGTTAGTTGCAGTATTCCTTGCTGTATTGCTATTGCCTGTGTAGGACTGTTGGTTTTATGTGTTTATTTATTTTGTAACTTGGACATACAAATAACATTGTACGCTTGACCAAAAGTACAGAAGCCGACACGCATGTTAAA
>JAPTMW010000002.1:19493765-19506565 GCA_029822955.1 Ostorhinchus angustatus
TAAAACACACAGAAAATCAGAACTAAATGGCTTCCAAAGGATATTTAGTGTGAAGTCTGTTCCTCTTATAAAAAGCATAACATTAAGAAACACAGAAACTCCCATATTATCTGAACAAGGCTTAAAGACACACTAAGTGCACTGGGAGGTCACACTCCTCGGTCTGGAGAATCTGTTTTTCCTGAAAATAGTTTTTGTTGCTTCACTTATTTCCTGTATATGCTGATTGTATCTACGTCGCCAAAACAACAAACCTATTGGTGGTGTAAGACAGTTGCACAGTCCTGTAAACAGTACATGAGCAAACCTGCTTTTCTTATCTACCAGCACTCTATGAACTGTTGTCGTCCACATACTCTGGGTCATAAGTTGCTTCCTGCATCTTTAAATGGCTTTGGTTCTGACTGTTTAGATCAGGGGTGGCAAACATAAGGCCCACGGACCAAAACCAGTCCAGAAAGGTTTAAAAATTTCTCAAAAACATTGACAATAAAGGGTATAAGTACCGTAGTTGCTTTTCCATTATACATATGTGCAAAACGTTGACAATATTTACTAAACAGTGAAAAAAACAAATTGCGTAATGTTTTTTTTTATTTATTAAATCACAAATGGGATGATTTGCTTATTTAGTATCACAAGATGTCATTCCATAAACATGGTGGTGAATATAAATATCATGTTGTTTTGAATCTAGAATGTTTTTTACCCTTCTATCCCATACTAAATGAAAGAATGATTTCGTTTTCTCACGTGTCCATGTTTCTTTTAAAACTCTTCTTCACTTGTTGTAACATCCGTTTTTTTTTTTTTTTTAATTCACGTGGAATAAGGTCTTTCCATTGCATTTTTTTTGTGATATACAAATTTTGCTTCTTGCTTCCACCTCTTGCAAGTGCAAAAAATGTTTAATAAAAAAACAAGACTTTTGGCAAAATTGTCATTTTTTTATTAGGCTAATTTTTATGCGCAATTTCTATTCGTACAATTTGAGGGTCAATGGAAAAGCAACTACTGAGTCCAGTTCCAGATGCCTGTTACTAAAAGTTTTGTACATTTGTAGATCCACTGTGATCTATAGGTTGTAATGCACATGTGTAAATAATGAAGTTTAGGCACAATACAGTTAAAATTGCTCTTATTTTTCTTAGGAAATTTCTAGTTGTTCATGGATATTCAGGTTATTCACATTTTTTTGTTAAAGGATAATTTGTAAATATAACCATTTTTATACTTTACTTTTACTTTTTTGCACTAAAACAAAGAGAAAAATTAAATGTTGTCATTATTAATAAGTTATTATGGTATTATTTTACTGGTCTAGGCTTCTTGAGATTAAATTGGGCTGTACATGACCCCTGAACTAAAATGAGTTTGACACACTGATTTTTCAATTTTTCTAAACTAGTAAGGATGGAATGCCCTTCCTGATGCACGACCACCAAGGCTCTGGATTTTTGAGGAGAACCACAAATGTTGAAGATGTGTTTCCAAACAACAACTTCAACAGCAGCTACGATCTGACATGGGATCAATATAAGAGTCTGAATGCAGGAGAGTGGTTTATGAAGGTGAGGGCTGATGCTTTTACACATGCTCGATTCATTTTTCAGTATGATACAGTGAAAATGACCAAATCACATAAACGATCTAATCGACTTTCCAGACAGATCCTTTCCGTTCAGTGTCCAAACTCTCCCATGAAGAAAAGGAAATGTCCAGAAATGAAAAGATCCCCTCCTTACTTCAGCTCCTCAACCTCTCCAAACAGCACAATATCTCTGTCATTTTTGACCTGTACAGTCCCAACAAGGGAAACGATGTAGCGGACACAGTCAGCACCATCTTGAGCTCCGGCATCGATCCCAGTCTGGTAAATCTGACTTCAGACTTGCTTGGACATTTTACTGGGACGTTTCATTTTGCTAAGTTGTTGTGTTTTCTTGCATCCAGGTACTTTGGCTTCCTCCAGAAGGGAGAGACTATGTAAACGAGACTGCTCCGGGCTTCATCCAGGTCTACAATAACGTTACTGATATGTTGATCAGAGGGGGAACCCACCTGAATGTGAAATACAGCAAATTTAGTGCAGCAGAAATCAGGTAATACAAATAAACAAAACCCAGGCCATCTATGTAGTGTTACTGGGGGGCATGCACAGTAGTGTTTTAATTAAACATGTATCTGTAGCGTGCTGGGACACAGTACTGGCACTGAATAAAAATATGAAGGATAGGCCCTGAGAGAATGAAATTCACATAATTGTCCAACCAGGAGTGATTTATGCATGAACAAACCCACCTTAAAAAAAAAAGTTTTTAAGGAATGAAGTGCAGTGTGGCAACATGTTATTATGATCAAGGACTGAAGTGAAAAGAGTGTTCTAGATAAGATAAGATAAGATTAGATGTTTCAGTATGTCAGACAGATGTAGAAATATCTGGGTGCTTCTATGAAACTGGTTCCTAAAAACAGGACATGGGGCTAAAAATTCAAACCAGATGTAGACTAATGGTATGAAGCAAGTTTGGAAGCATTTTAGGTCTGTTTGAAAATATATAATTACTGAGATAAAAGAAAAACAATTTTTCAGATAAAACACATTTTTATATTACTTTAATATGCAAAAATCTGCACGAAACACGATAAAAAGGACACGAAAATTATGCGCTACTGTTTTTTCGAATATCTTTTTATTCTCTCACAGGTACAGTTTGGGAATCCAACTAATTATGCAAGGCAGAGTGTTTGACAAAAATGACCGCTGCTACAAAATCACTTGCAATTTCTATGTGTTTAAATGGGAAAGCTCCACATGTAACGCCAGTGGACACGATTCATGAAAAACCTGCATGTCTGGATTAGAAAAACCACTAGGGTCGTCAAAATTTAACACAGTGTCTTTATTTATAGCGGTATATAAGACCATTTCATACCATGTTTTCCAGATCAGATGCACTAGGTAGCTTTTCTGTCCCAATTTTGGTCCTATTTTTGGCCCCAATATTTCATTAAAGATTAATTCATTTTGGATGGCTCAGAGCAAGAGTATTTTAATTTTTTTTTTTGCATTTATCTGAGGTCATCATTAGGTACATCCTGAGAGGAAATACATCAAAATTTACCTTTTATTATTGGGTCTAGAAAACTGGAAAAGTGCCAGGTACCAAAATGTACGCAGTTTCATAGAAGCACCCAAATTAAAATGAATTATAGCTTTATTAAACATGCACATATATGTATATAGATATAAAGGTTATGTTTTCTATATCAGTGCAAGGGAAACACTTATAAATGACAAACTATCTACAAAATGAGCCGAGGGAAGCACTCCTGATTATTGTCAATGCTATTTTAAATTTTTTTTTGCATCAGGTCACAATAGTTACATCATGTTTTAGTTACAGTATACAGACAGATATCATAAGCTACACATTAGTCTCTACAGGGTTAATATATTGTACAATATACAACACCAGATGTCCTTCAACCATCACTCTAATAAAACAAATCAAGAAAAAAGTTGCATGGAGGAAAAAGGGGAAAACCTGAAGATGAATCCCAGAAGAGGGACAGTGCATGAAGTGAAGTTTGCACGTGTGTTTTACAGAATACAGTTAATTATTATGAGTAAATAAAAGAGCCAATTCGTAATGTTATGCATCAAAACACAAATATGTAAAACACCAAATCATCATCATTCATTTAACTGGTTGTATTCCTTCTCACTGGTAAAACAATGCACACTTTTATTGTATAACTAGTTATATAACATGACACAGACGAACTGCAGATATGAATCTTGCATAAAAAAAAAAACTATGGGAGAAATTCTGCATATTTATTTAGCGACATGCATGAAATTTCCTTCAGTGAGGCCGTTTTTTGAGCTGCATTTATTACATCCTCCTTGAATTCCTGTCAGTCTCATCATCTCACACCAGACACTTCCTCATTTCTTTTGGTCATTGTACAGCTTTCTTATTTCTCCTTTATCTGCAAACTCTGCACTACATTTGGTCACTCATCACTTCAGTTTTCTGCTGCATACGACTGCACTCAGTTCGTTCATTCCACTCTTCTCTTTGAAACATTTTCTGAAGGCAACATTTTATGACTATTATACCTGCTTTTGTCCATTTTTATTTTATTTTATTTTATTTTGTGCTGACTCTTGGTCAAGTCGTCATTGTAAATGGAAACTGGTACTCAATTGACTTACTTTGTCACATAAAGGCCAAATAAATGAATTTTTAAAGGGAGACTTTTTTTTTTTTTAAATTTTTTTATTTTTACACATATTCACATTAAAGACTATTTCAATTTCAGCAAATCATTTGTCCACTCAAGGGGGAAAAAATACTGTTTTCATTCCTTAAAGGCTCATATCTGATAATAATTGTGTAATACTGTAAACTCTGATCCGGTGAAACCCTGATTTTTTCTGAGATGGTCATCGTACTGTAAAAATTTCCTATCATAGCAACCCTAGTCCTGTTCCAGTTTTTAGTAAATGGATGTTCTCATCTATATTATACAGTAGTGGGAAAAAAAAAAAGTTTTCACACACCCTTAAAATTGTACACAGTTTCCAATATTATCATGAAATATTTGCAGAAAAATGTTTTTCGTCTTTCAAAAGATGTGGCTGCATCAGACAAACAGATGCAAATGATTTTTTTTTGTTTTGTTTATTGTTTATAAGAAAAAAAAATTTACTGATAGATGTTTTTCTGCTGAAACATCCAGTTTTGACCTTGACAGAACAGAGCACGTGCAGAAGGGAGCATGTGGGTTTGGAGAAGGGAACAATACTTGGCAGATTTCAGTGACTTAAGAATGATTTTTAAAGCAATACATCACAAATGCATGGGGTGTCCAAAAACTTTTTTCCACCACTGTAAGCCTCCACACACAAACATACACTTTACTGACCCCATGAACTTGTTAATGTTAAAATAGTGCATGTTTTATTTTTATTTTATTTTTATTTAACCTTTATTTCACCAAGAAAAAAATCCCATTGAGATTAAGAACCTCTTTTCCAAGGGAGTCCTGGCCAACAGGCAGCATAAAATGCAACACATAGTTACAACATACAGTTAAAACATACAATAATTTACAGGACACGTCAAACTATGGAAAACAGTGTCTATGTCTGTAAATCTAATGTTTTTAAAAGCAGTGTATGAATGTTTTTTTTGTGCATGTATACACAGATTAACACATGTGCTTGTGTCTGACAGGAAACTTCGGAGCAGGAACATCACGGTGAACCTGTGGGTGGTGAACGAGCGCTGGCTGTTCTCTCTGCTGTGGTGTTCAGGGGCCAGTTCTGTCACCACCAACTCCTGCCACCTACTGACGGACATGAACGAGCCCGACTGGGTCATGGTGAGAAACCCGTACAGCTGAAACGAAATAAGCTGCCATACATACTGCCTTAATGGAATCACTGTTTGTTCATTTCACTTTCAGCGCTCGAGTTTATACAAGTATGTACTCGTATGTAGCGGTATAGTCTTACTCATGAGGCACGCCTTGATCCTGCGGGCATGTTTGTGTGTTTCAGTCACGGCAAAAATACAAAGCAATATGGATTACAGTAAATGCTGCGTCTCTTCTGATAATGACTGCACTCTTCATCTTTCAGGGGTAAGTTGAGCAAAGTGTAGCTGTAAGTGTAAAAATGATCCTAAGTATCAATAGATTGACATTTTCACCCCACTTTCCATCAGGACAAAACACAAATGCTGCAGAAAAGGTACTGTATGTGCTAGTAGAATTAACATTAGGATTATTTTAACTCATAAAGACCCAAACATCCACCACCGAACAAAAGCTTCTACTGATCTAAACTGTTTAACACCTGTTGATCTATGAATCCTATCAATACATGTAAATAATTAGTGTAAAATACAGTTTGTCGTCTTTTCATGGTCATCAGATATGACCCATTTGGACGTTCAGAGGCTCCGTAGTGAACGTGGAAACTGTCATTTTCTACAACATTGATTCACCAGTAAAACCAGTAGAGTTTGATCAATGACAGTGGATGGAGACACTGGGTTTATGCTCAGTTAATGTTATATTTTACTGAAAAAAGTCACTTTTTCTTCACTTTTCTCTGTTTCTGGTATAAAACCCCTCAACTGTAATCTGAGCTTTAATGAACATCTACATGATCAGTAAATTAAATATAAGGAAACATTTGATTTTTACTGAAAAAACATGAAATACAGAGGATAATATTAGAATAAACGGTGATAAATCCGTTAATAAAGGGTAAATATAGAGAAAACTTCATTTGGGGACCACCATAGAAGTAGCACTGGGTCTTTATGGGTTAATGCCGTCAATTAACATGACGTTATTGTCCTCATTAATCTATTAATCATTCATTCATTCATTAGAATTAGAAAAAAAACGTAGAAACACCACAAATCTCCACAACTGACCTGTACTCAGTGAATGATTAGATGATTTTCTTGAAAGTTGTGTCCAATCATTTCAATCAATTCTTACAATATTTGCAGATTTTATTGAGTGAATAGCTTTGTAATAATTAATAAATTCATTTGGACTTTCAGTTTTACTAATCATCCTTAACATCTTAGTATTGCAAAACAGTACATTAGCTCATTGTGATTCCTTTTTTTCTACATATACATTTATCTCTTTGTCATGTTGGTCCATTAATACATCATCCTGTATGTATTAATGGGTAGGTAGGTATTTTGAGGTGATATGCTTGGATCGCAAAATATTTTAACAGTGTTTTTGGAGAAAGCTGAAAAACAATGCATTTTTAATGAAGCTGTAATTCATTTTAATTTGGGTGCTTCTATGAAACTGGGTACATTTTGGTATCTGCCACTTTTCCAGCTTTTTTAGTTCCAGTAATAAAAGAGAAATTTAGACATATTTACCCCCAGGATGTACCTAATGATGACCTCAGATAAATGCAAAAAAAACATTGTACTCTTGGTCTGAGCCATCCCAAAATGAATGAATTTTTAATAAAACATCGGGGCCAAAAATAGGACCAAAATTGGGACATGAAAAGCTACCTAGGTGTCAGTGCATCTAATCTGGAAAACATGGTATGAAATGGTCTTATATACTGTTATAAATAAACACACTGTGCTAAATGTGACAATCCTAGTGTTTTTTTCTAATCCAGAAATGTAGGTTTTTCATGAATCTCAGTCTCATTCCAGGTTTCATGTGTAACTGATCGTGTCCACTGGCGTTACATGCAGAACCTGCCCATTTAAACACATAAATCACAAGTAATTTTACAACAGCAGTAATTTTTGTGAAACACTAGTCTGATTCCCAAAATCTATCTGTGAGAGACTAAAAAGATATTTGAAAAAACAGTCGCACATAATGTCCGTGTCCTTTTTATAGTGTAGTGCAGATTTTTGTATAAAAATAATACAAAAATGTGTTTTATCTGAAAAATTGTTTCCTTTTTATCTCAGTAAATATTTATTTTGAGGTTTTTGTTTTTGTTTGTTTGTTGTACGTATTATTGTTGTGTGTTCATTAAACTGAAAATCAATAAAATATATTGGAAAAAAAAAAAAATTATAATAGACCCAAAGTGCTTCCAAATTTGCCTCATAGCATTAGTCTACATCTGGTTTGAATTTTTAGCCTCTCTGTCCTGTTTTTTGGAGACCAGTTTCATAGAAGCACCATTTGGGTAAATGTTTTATCAGACTGAAATGCTGAAAATGAATTGTAATAAAACTGATCCCTCCTATTTAATTATTCTTTTTTATGACCTTACACAGGGAAACAAAGAGATACTATATCAGCCTGGAACGAGAAAGAATTGACTCCCTTCTTGTCTACTAGATAGACTGAACGACTCCAGCACCGACGACCAATGTTTCTGTCTGAAAATGGACAAAACATCTTTGTCTTCGTCATCGTAGTTTCTGCGAGAAAAGAGACTGATGTAAACTACCGTGCACTGTTTTTAAAGCCAGTAAAATTAAAATATTTTTCTTTCACAGAGCTTAAAAATGTCTAATAACTATGAGCATTCAGCCACTGGATGGTTTCAGTTTGACGTGTATATATATGTGTCAGTCTGTCTGTTTTTCAGAGTATACTTTTATTTTTACTTTTGTACGTTTGTCTCACATTGATACTGAAAATGTCAACTTTATTTTAGTCACATGTTGTACACTTTACGTTCTTAACAGTTTCATTTTGTTTCTCATTGTGTCACTACTGAACATATGACCTGTAAGCTGAGCCACAAATACTAAAACTATTTTCTACATTCTTGTGTCTGGGTGTTTCCTTTCTCCGAGCAGCACTTGAACGCACCACTAGATGGCGCACAAAGCAATACTTTGGGAAAAAAGTTTATGATGATTAGTGGAAAATTAATGGTCACAGTGATTGATAGATCACAAGAAGTGCTGTCATTCATAAGATAATGAGTGCACACAGCAGGTGGCGCAGTTTTAATGATCCTAAATGGATGAAATGGTTTTGGTGTATGTTAATAAGGGAGGCCTGTTTTCCATGAAGGCGAGGCATGTGTGAGGGGAGGAGGAACATGTCACGTTCTGGGGCCGTTTTGCCCAAACTTCTGGAAAGTTGTCATGAAGTAAAACAGTCTCCTCTTGTCACATCTTAACTTCCGTGGGTGTGGATCACGCAGCTGACCACGGAGAGTTCACGGTTCAGACAGACGGGGAGTGTCTGCGCCTGGATTAAGCTGAAGATCTGACCTGTTTGTAAAAGAAGGAGCGACTGTTGTTGTGTAATTATCCGGGACTATTGCTATAATTATTCTTCTCTTCTAAACCCACCCAAACTGTAATTTACATGACTTTTCCAGTTGACCACACCATGGTGCATAAATATGGTGAGTACCGTTAACGCAACGCCGCGTAAAATGCTCACGTGTCAAAGTCTGTGTGTTTTTTTTTTTTTTTTTAACTAAATGGAAACAAACCAAAATCATTACACCGTAGAAAAAAAAACAACTTTTGCCATCTGAGCACATACTTAATCGCCTGAGCAAATAAGAGGATTTTCTCCTCCTCAGGCAGTGAAAAAAGTAGATTGTTGTATCACAGATTTGTGCAACTTCCGGGCAGTAACTTATCTGTTTTCAGGTTTTCTTGTTGAAAATGTTCAGGATCAGGTGGGAAACTGTTGTAGATTTACCTCGGTGATGTGCATCATCTCTCTGCTGTGTTCCTCCTCACCACCCACCGGGTTCAACAACCAGCTGTACAGTCGTGTTAAAAGGAAAAAAAAAAAAAAACCCTTTTTGTGCTTTGCAGTGGAGTTTAACAGACAGACCAGAGCTGCATTTAACTAGAAGAAAACTATCAATCACTATGACATGAAAAGCCCTGGGATATACATATTTATACTTTTGTGGCTGTGTGGAGGTGTTACAGTTATTATTGTCAGACATGCTGCTTTAGATTATTTCTTAAAATGTCCCTCAGCAGTCAGATATAAAGTCCACCAGTAGAACCTTAACCTAAGATCTAACTGTTTGCACACTGTATCCACATAAATAATATAACACATGTTCACTGTGATCCAAACAGACCCAAATAGTGCAAATCAAGCTGATTACTCCTCCTGAGGTAATGCCCAGTTCATGGTGATGTAACCTGAACAAGAACCATTTGGATTTCAGCACGCTGCCATAGACAAGAACAGATCATTTATTTGAAGTTAACATATCTGTAGTGACCTCCAGATCTTCTTCTTCCTGTACCTTATGGGCTTCCATATGTTGTGCAGACTTATTTTCTCTCTTTTGTATCTATAGTGGTTGCAAAAAAAAACACTCGACATATCTGAAAAAACTGACCTTTTGCCTCTAAAGCAGGATTTTCTTTCACAACGTTCATGAAACATACATCCAGTTTTTATCTACTTTTAACTTCAATATACCTGTAATGAGCAGGATAGGCCTGGTCCAACAAGAATCACACAGCTGTGTGTGTCGATTTAACCGCAAACACACCTGACAATAAGCTCACAAGACATTTGTCTTCTTCTGTGAAGGAACATAATTGTGTGACAATAACAGTGAACCAGGCCTAGCTTGTTTATTGCAAGGAAAATGACCTAAATCTCCTTATGACGGCTCTGTTCTATTGTTTATAGAGAATAATGATGAATTTGTAGATATTTCATTTGTTTTATGGGTATTTTCATGTCCAATAAAAAAACAAAACAGACAAAACCTCTTAAAGTGTTCTAATAATTCTGGCCACCACTGTGCATACACATACAGTACGTACAATACACGTCTGATAGATGTTTACTGTGTTCTAGTGTTTATTAGTGTAGCATCAGTCCATTGCTTGTGTTGGTCTAAAACATGTCTTTATTTTGTGAGGCAGACACTGAGCGGGCAGTGGGGCTGCTCAGACAGTATCAGGCCAACCTGACCAGTCCAGAGGAGCAGGCCCTGAAGACCAGCGTGGGCAAAGTATCCACCATATTAGGCAGCCAGCTGTTTAAAGCCCTTCTTGGTAAGAAAAACACACTGAAACCATCTATTTTGGTCTTTCAAAACTCTACTCTCTTGCTTAAATTACATCAGAGTTATCTCTGATGAGAAGTGGACTTTCTAAAGCTCTTTTCCTGTATACGTTCACAGCTTGGATTTATGATCGTGTGCTCTGAGCTGCTTCTGTCTCGTTTTAGCGTTGCTCATATTCCCACTTTAACGAGTGTTTTCTTGTGATTGGCTGCAGTCAGACACAGGATGTGGACAGGGTCATGTTGTATTAATTTGGATGGGAAGTTAACTGAGTCTAAATGTTTCCCAATTAAGTCTTATGAAAGAGGCCTTTCAGTTCGTCTCACAAAGGTTTGCTGTATGCCCCCCTCTGAAACATACTCAGATTGTAATGAAATCCTAATAAATTCACACACAGCACTCTGTTGAGTATATAGACTGTTTTTATTAGTTCAGAAAGCGCAATTCTAATAACAAAGTGACAAACTGCTCTTGATGATTCACATATTTCATCAATTCATGTCAACACGGTCCAGTTCATCTACAACTATTATAAAGTGTTAGTAACTCACAGGGGCTTATGAAGCTAATTCTGCACAGGGCTTTCAGCTGCACATTTACTGTAACAGTCCTACAGCTACAGCGTTATGACAAATCTATGTTAAAAAGAGCTCAGAGAACCTAAATTTGGACCCTAACCTCAATTCCTTTTGAAGAAAATAAAGCACATTACTTCAGTTTAGCCAATGGTTGAGTGGTCCTTCTAATTATCACAGCCATGTTGTAATGATGCTTGCCCTTGGGTCTGCTGCTGCTACTGCTGACCCACTGCTGCTTCTCTGCTGGGGATCTGAGGGGGAAGGGCTGCCCTGGCTCAGACCACAAAGAAAAACACTATACGGCTGCTTTTTTAACCCCGGATGTACACTGAGGAACTATTCGACCCAATTTCATCATGCAGCAGAGGTCAGAAGTTTGCACACAATCAGTAAAACCCAGCATTATTTATTTCCTGCTTCAGTACCCTTATACTGATGCTATGACATTTCAGAATAGCACATGTGATGATTAATTTCACTTTTTGCTGTTTTGTTGCACATTCCCATAGGTTGAGAGGTTTGCAAACACCAAGGTTATTATATCTGGAAGCTGAAATTAAACATTCTCTCAGCTATTATTCTGAGATTTCACATCATCAAAGTAAAGTAGACATGTTACGTGAACTAGTAGAAGGACTATATATTAATGAGAAACATTCAGGAATGTAAAAAAAAAACAAAAAACATGCATTTAGCCAGAGTGTTTGTAAACTTCTAACTGTGATTATGTGTCCATAACAGGAATGACATCTTAAATTCTGCAGTTAATGAAGTAAATCAGCTATAATGAGTATTTTTTTTATATAATCGCAGGTCTAATAATCTACAGTTGACAAGGTTTTACAGCTGTAAGGTGTGATTTCCGTAATGTTCCCACCGTGTCATGTCGAGCTGCAGCAGTAGGTAGCTGTTGGCATCGACAAAGATATTTTGAGAACACACTTTACTTTCTCTTCTCACCAATACGCAGCAAATAAACTTAATCACAAGCCCCTGAAACCATAGCATGTGAGGAGAAAGAGGTCATTTTTCTCCAAATCAGGCCACATCAGAACTAAGAGAAACATAATAATTCGACTGAAGAAAACCAGAAGAACACCTCATTTTGCCAACTTTCCCGTATCAGCTTTTGCATGTGGTGATTGGCCAATAAATAAAAGAACCATTTACAAGTCTTGAGTCGTAGATTGTGGTGCAGTGTTGTGACATGTTGTGGATCTGCGCTACCTTAGCCAATTTGTTTTAATAACTAATATGTGAAAAACAAATTTATTCTACAGGCAAATATGTTTAACTGGCTAAAAAGTCTGTGGCATTGTATTTTTTTTTAAATACAGCTAAGATATTTCATTTTTTCTCATCAGTAGGATGTCATAACTTATTATCCCCGCTGAAATTTTCTGATAACTGTACCACTTAAATCCTGATCCTGTTTCACATGTTCCCTCATCCACATCTCTTCAATCAATATATTTAACAGACTCCAAGTATCACATCTTGTTCTGTGTGGGATGTACAAAATGACTATATCACAAGTATAAGTACAAATTGTCACGTCATTTTTTTTAAGCTGGCAGCATGAGACTCACTTTTTGCTTTTCAGTAAAAAACAGTTATTGTGTTTCCCTATTTCATAGCATAACCATAAAAATGGGCAAATTCTGGAGTTGTTTTGCACA
>JAPTMW010000002.1:19667779-19682284 GCA_029822955.1 Ostorhinchus angustatus
TGCAGCTTTATATGTGAATCTTATTTTTGAAGAAACACAAAAATCTGCAGTGTTGTAGAAGCAAACTGCTCTCCTACCTGTGATTGGTGATATGAAGGTCATGCATCAGTAAGGATGGAAAATTTGGCTGTTGGTAAGATGTAGATGGTTACTGCGATAGCATTAATCATGTCTCAGCATAAATCACAAGCTCTCGGAGAGGAACAGATTATCTGGCTCTTGTTAGTCTTAGGTCAAAGTTAATAGAAAGCAGCAGGTCTCCTCAAATTGACCATGGTTCAGTTAAGAGACTCCCTGACTGCTTTAACTTCTATGTCATAAATATCCATTCAGACAGAACATCATAAACTAAAAACTCTAAATCTTTATTTTCATAATTCAAGCCATTAGATCCTTACAAAAGACATATAATGTGAGCGGCTTAGATTTTGTTTCTGTAATTTTGTTGATGTTTGTCTGTGAGGATGTCATCCATTAAAAACAGGTTCATATCACTGGACAAAAAGGTACAATATCACTGTGTTTTTCTGAGTCTCAACTGAAAATATTAATATATCTATCAATATCTATCTATATATCTATATCTATAAATATCTCATGAAAGTATCTTCATATATTATGTTCAAAGTTAGCATGCTTTATTTTCTGTGTTTCTGATTTCCTTAAAAATACTGGCAAAGTTCAATTTAAGGGATTTTTATTTAATTTATGAGATGATATAACAGCTGGAACATACAGAAAAATAATATAATGATTATAATTTGAGGATTTGCCTCCAGTGGAAAGTGGAAAACAAAATGGAAAAAAATGCAAATAAAATATTTCTTAAACCAGAAACAGAAGTCTTTAATGAAAGTGCTTCTTGTTTCATTTTGAGTGTGTTCTGTTTTGTTTACACTGTTTCTAATTTTTTTACCCATCTTTATATTTTGCATTAAGAAATCATTAGCCCGACACAATCTACAATTAACTATTTACTCAATTTAAACCATAAAGACGCGTAAACCAGGCGTTCACATATGAGAATACGACATGATCAAAGACCAATTTTAGTCAAGGAAAATGGATGTACATGTGTTTACCTTTCAACATGAGACCATTTTGGAAATTTTCCTTTTTACCATTATCGTCACATAAATCTACAATGAACTGTCTCGAGAAACGAGCTGATTTTGATTAATGATTTCCATCTTTACTTTATAAAAGTGAAAGTAGTTTTTAAACACATGTGCTTAAAAGAAACCATATTTTATTGTGCAATGTATATTCTTCCTGTCAGGATGTTTAATGATACACCAAACCAATACTAAACAAGTCTTAAATGTGTTTACTTTATTACAGGAGGTGCTACATCAAATGAGCGCAAAGCTCTTATGTCAGAGTTGAAGATCCTGATCCACATTGGCCACCACCTCAATGTGGTCAACTTGCTTGGAGCTTGCACAAAGCCTGGTGGTGAGTTTATTTACTGAAAAGTTGTATAATGTACTCTTAATTGGTTTTAATGACTATTGAATTAGAGAATGGGATGGAATGTCAGTTTAAGTTTAAAATATCATCTGTATCTCTCAACCTTTTCCTTGTCATATAATGTAATAATACTCATTAAAAAATACAATCTGAACAGGCCCATTGATGATGATTGTCGAGTTCTGCAAGTACGGCAACTTGTCCAACTATTTGAGAGGCAAAAGGGATGACTTTCTTGTGTACAAGGTGAGTTACAAGCGTCAAGACTTAGAGACTTTCCAATTCTCCTGTTTTCTTATCAGTGTAGCTGTGAACTTCTTGGCTGAGTAAGCGAGAGTGGACTGTTTTGACAACCATATAGAAAAGCCGGTTCCGTATCAGCAGCAGTATTTAACCCCATCTGTTTTAACATGATAAATGTGTGCTGCTCAGAGCCCGGATGGTAAAGTGATGTCGTCAGGATCGGGCTGCGAGCTCAGCGAGCTGATGAAACGCCGCCTGGAGAGCGTGGCCAGCACCGGAAGCTCAGCCAGCTCTGGCTTCATCGAAGATAAGAGCTACTGCGACTCAGAGGAAGAGGAAGAAGGTAAAGGCCAAGCAAGTCTTGCTTCCCTTCCACCCCTGCGCTCTTTCCCCCTCTGTTTGTCCCCACTGGGGTCCCCCTCCTCCTCCATCTCACCTCTGCCCCACCCGTCCTGCACAGAAATGAAAGCTCTCCTCAGATTGTTTTCTATCCCAACTCTGATGGGACGTTTCCTCCTCCTGTTCAGCAGTACAATCACCTCAGCAGTAGCCACTGTCACCCCACTGAGCATAGGGAGGCGTCTGTTTATATCCTGTCCTGACCCACCTCATGCTCTAATCCAAGGCTCCAGCTTTGGCCCTGCACGTCCACCTCGTTGTTAATGTGTTATTTCTGGTTTGATTAGATGTTTACTCAGGTGGGCCAGTGGAAGGACTCCTCATGAGTTCCTCTCTGAGACCCCCGACCAGTATATTTGTCCATATGTTTCACCTAACATCTGAAAAATAGGTGAGATGGTGATTTGTTTTTATCTCTCATCTGTGAAGGATGTTTTAAAGACAGAGTGTGTAGGAGGAGACAGTACGTGACAGGATGGATGGTTAAAATGATGTGTTACAGTCCAAAACGTGTCCCATGGGAGTCGTTACTATTTCATTTTACCTGATTTATCTGACCACTTCCACAGGCTGCTGATCACACTAGACTGCATTTCAAAACACACCTAAGCTTGTTTACGTAAAGGCTATATAATTCATGAATAAAAAAAATCTCACTGGATTTTCTTTATGTGTTCTTGTGTCTCACAGAAGCTGAGGATTTATATAAGAGGGTCTTGACATTGGAAGATTTAATTTGCTACAGTTTCCAAGTTGCAAAAGGCATGGAGTTCCTGGCTTCACGCAAGGTATTCCCTTCTTCATTTAATTCACATAAAGGGCTGTCACCCTAAAAACCAGTTCACTCCATCTGTTTCATTGTGTTTTCTATGGAAATCGGGATGTTTTATAAAAAGATGTCATTTTTATTTAGATCAGGACAGTTTAATTTTAGATTTATGCACGTGTCTGTTTAAACTGCTGCACTAAACCAATAAAGTCTGTTATATATAAACAGAAGTAAACTGACACGTTCCTTTAAAACTGTTGTACGTGCAGTTCATGTGGAAATATTGTGCACTGTACTCAGATAAACAGCAAATGGCATTTATAAGACATTTGGCTGTTCTTGAGGTAAACTTGCTCCAACTTCAAACATCTGGTTGTTTTGGGGTCAAGTCTTCAATGGAATTTTAATCTAGAACTCATTCATTTTTTAAGTCATTCATACATTTGGAGAGCGGATGGAAATGATTAGAGAATAAAGCCATTGTTCTACATAACCTGTAAGAGACCATTTCTTAGCTCGGATATGGAACACATCATTTCCTATTTTAATATCTCTGATGACTTGACCATGTGTTGCTCTGCAAAAGGCCATGCATTATATTATAGCACACAAAGCACTAATTATGGACTTAGTTCCATGCAGTAAACCTAAACTTGTGCATTTCAGTGTCCTATTGAATGATAATTCTTGTCTTCTCTCATTTCATCAGTGCATTCATCGTGATTTAGCTGCAAGAAACATCTTACTTTCCGAGAATAACGTTGTCAAGATTTGTGATTTTGGACTTGCTAGAGACATCTACAAAGACCCAGACTACGTTCGCAAGGGAGATGTAAGTTTTAACTTGATCTCAAATTGTGCTTTAAGTTTAAATAAGGAAACAATTTAATGTAATATCATGAATATAAATGATTAGCTAACCCTGAACTGACAGACAAAAGAATTCAGTGTTTGCCTAAAATAATATATAAATTGTTCCTCCATAGATTTGATTCTGTAAGGATTGTTACTGTTGAGTGAAATTTGTACACCTTTTTACAGGCTCGGCTGCCGCTCAAGTGGATGGCACCTGAGGCCATTTTTGACAAAATCTACACGACTCAGAGTGACGTTTGGTCCTTTGGTGTCCTGATGTGGGAGATCTTCTCTCTGGGTAAGTTCCATTTGTCCACACACAGATGTTATTTGAAGTCAAAAAGTAATCATTAGTATATTTACACAGACCTTTGCATACAGTTAATACAATTAAATATTTAGGATTATAAATAATGAACACTTATAAGCACCATCAACACATAGAGGGATATCTTGACACCATAAACACCACTGAATGTCAGGCACAAGTTGAAATATTCTAAACACTGGCAGTGAATTCTCATTTTGTACTTTCTGATTATTTTTTATATTCTTACGTGCACACAAAACATCACATTAACCAGGGATTTTGTTATAAGAGCTGCTCAGTGAGAGAACAGTACAAGCTTAAGGGACTCATTCTGTGCCTCAGCTATAAACCTCACAAGATACACTGGGTAATAACTGTCTCCTTGCACAGTGTAATTGTTTCTGTGGGACAAAAACCCTGGGCTTACATTATTAGCCTGTGAAAACTATTTTCATGCCCACTTGTGTAAAAACACTCAGTCAGACTGTGATTTTTAGTAGAAGCATGGGGCATTAAAATGACAGAACACCTCCTATTTAAGCTATCCGTTTCTTCCCAGCTGGTAACAAAAACTGAATGTAGCCAAGCAGCCAGATCAGTGTAAATGTGTGGCCCTGCTGTGAAACTGCTGCAGCCTTTAAGACAGCATTGTGTGTCAGTCCACGGCTGCCTATGCACCATAGCACAGAGCTCACCACATGTTTCTATAGCTGGACTCAACATGACATACTGTATGTTCAAACACCACCATGGGAAGTGAGAGACTGAGAGAACCGTGAATGGATGTGTGGCCATACTATACCGTTAAAAGAATAGTGTGTCAAATTGTATACCCTTTAAAATGTAAAGGACACTGACGTCACTAGCTTAATCCCCCCTCTTTCTTTTCTCCATGTCTCTTTATGTTTCTTGGCACTTTCTCACCATATGTTTCATTAAAAAAAAACACTTATACATCTGGGTACTGTTAGCAGAAAATAAATCTGGAAATGAGGATACATGGTGAACAAGAAAAGCAGCAAACATGTGGGTTTTGCAACTTGATCATATTTGGAGGTCAGAAGTTTCAGAGTAATTCTGATGTGTTTCGCAGAGCCAGTCTGTCAAACAGTATGTGTGATGTCATCTATGAAAACAATGGACAGATATGTAGAAACAAATGAGCTGTTTTTTCATCACAAACATTATATTGATGTGCAAACATATGGATACATTACATTATGATACAATACAACACCTAGAATTCTAGTAGTCATGTATGAAAGGAGGCACTATTTAAATGACACCAGATAGTATACTGTACATACTAAACATGTAATATAATCAGTGTGAATATCTAAAAATATATAATATCAACTGGACCTCTGCTAAAATCAAAATGGGCTTTAGAATTATTAAGTCAGGAAACAAACTGAACTGAATAAACATATTTTTTAATTATTTGGGTTTTTATCATGTGAATATTACATCATTCCATGTTTTCCATCATGGTGACGTGATGAAATCATGAACAGTCTTTTTATGTATGACCCATAACTCCATGATTCCTGTTTTTCCTCACTTAGGTGCATCACCGTATCCTGGTGTCCAAATCGATGAGGAATTTTGCTGCAGGCTGAAGGAGGGGACCAGGATGAGAGCACCAGAATACTCTTCTTCTGAAATGTGAGAACTTAACTCACTTGCACTTACTTTTAAGTTATTCTTAAATGTGTGAATGAAAGAGAGCAGAGAGTTTTCCTTGTAGTGAGCAGGTTTCCTCCCAGAAAACAGGTAGCAGGTAGAATCCTCTCATGTCTGCGACTCAGAGGAGACATTGTTTCATCCCTCTTTTTGTCGTTGTACCAAAAGATCAGGAGTGCTTGATAAGAATCAGGGGTAATTCTACTCTGAATACTGCAAACGGAAACATTAGCCACTGATTAACTCTGCGGCGGTGAGCTTGAAGCTATGAATGTTTTCTGATTGACAGTGGTGCAGCTGTAACTGGGCACCGCATTTGAAGAAAGTATCTGGGAAAAAAGCGGATGTTCACCCAGACAAGAAAGCCAGAGCTTGGATCATTTTTGACTTGTGAATAGTGCCTGAAGAAATATCTGTGGGAGAACAGGCAGTGTTCGTCTTTGGTATCAGTGCTGTCATTCAGTGATTCCTCTGAACAGGCCAATGTTGTTTTTGTAATAAGATTACTGTGGCTCTTCTGTCCAGTGGATGAGCTCGAAAGAAGCCAATCCAGACCCTGGCAATCACACTGAGATCTGCAAGATCTGGGTCTCCCTCCGACAATTCTGCGTACCTCGGGTCTGGCTTTAATTTAAAATGACTCATATTGTCAAACTCTACAAATCGTATTTGTTTTAAATGCATAACACTGTCCTCCTGCGTAGTAATGATGTGGTATCAGAAGGTCCAGACTTGTAACGTAACTTGTGCCAAGTAAAGCTAACTGAATGAATTTATCAGCTTTGCAAGGAGACACTGATTGGAAATGATACACAAAATGTAATCCAGATTGTAGTGTTCAGTCAGACCAATGGATCTGTTGACACAGACCTACTGGTGCCAAGAATCTCATGTACTTTTTCTTCATGGTTCAAGCACATTATATATTTTGCATGCTTATAACTGTGAGGTCTGCCTCTAATTTAAAGCCAAGATAAAAACCTGCTGATACCAGCTTAAATGGGCTGCACAGTAATGCATTTGGAGTCAGTGGGGTGAATCCCTCTGATTCCATTCAGGGGTCTGCAGTCGATCACGTGTCTCTGAGCCACAAGGAATGACACCTTGACTCTGGAATTTAGAAATTTAGCGGATGCTGCTCAGTGAGTAGGAGCACAATAAAAAGGATGCTCACTTCCTGTGCTTGCACAACATAAGAGTAGTACATTTCTAAAGAAGCAGCCGCTCATACACACAAACACACACTCCCTCAAGACCCAATACATGCAGAAGGGGGCTATTTATTCTCATTACAAACTTGGCAGGAAATGTGGATTAAATTGAGCAGTCATACAATGTGTCTACTTCCCCCCTCGATAATATGCATAAAGGCTCTGATCATGTTCTCCACATCCTGTCACATTATGAGGGCTACCACCTGGTCCACTACAGGCTACGTTTATTAATGCTAGACTCACAACCACTCCACTTTCTTCAGTCAGACCAGATGACACTGACTAGGGGGGAGGAGGTTCTCTGTACAGGAACACTGACAGAGATAGGGGGGGTTACCTATAGCGGCAGCAGGCCAACTACTCTTTACAGTTATTTTCTTAAAACTTGGAATCGGCCAAAAATGATGCCTAAAGGGAACCATGAAGGCAATGTTTATATAAAACCTTAGAGGGATCCCTCAGTCCCAATCAACAACATGCTGTGAACACACATTCAGCAGCAGTCGTGGTGCTCGGTTTCTAAATTCCTGCACAAAATGGGACGAGGCATGAAAACTCACATAAAGGCTCTGAATCTTCCCACATGGGCAGGGATGCTGACAACTTGTCAGAGAGCTGAAAGAGGCTGTGTGCACTCCAGGTTTTCACACTAAAACCAAAAGGGAATCAGATACAGCTCAAGAGGTTTGGGATCTATGAAAATAGGGAACGGTATGTACAGAACATAGGGATATTTAGATGACAGTGGATTTAGAGGTGGACCAGATGTGGTTGTTTATGTGCCAGTCTTGAAAGCTGAAGGGTTGCCAACACTCTGATAGTGTTTTTTTTACTCAGATAAAATGTGGATCACTGTTATGAACATATATCATTGCATATGGCACTCATGCTGTTTGCATTTTTAACAACCATCCGCTATGCTGACGGATTGTATGTGTCAGTCTTTATTCATTTCTTTCTTCCTGTTTTCTCGTAGCTATCAGACCATGTTGGACTGTTGGCAGGGGGAGCCACAGGAGCGTCCGACCTTTACTGAGCTGGTGGAAAGGTTGGGAGATCTACTTCAGGCCAGTGTGCAACAGGTATGAGACACACTACAAAAAGTCAACAAATACTTTATGATAGAGTTAAAGCTCCATGATGTCAAATACTATCGCTATCAACAAAAGCACAATATTTTATCATAAGTAGCTTTTTAAATTAAAAGGTGGTTATCCCAACCAGGAAAACATTCTCAGACAAAATTGAAAAATACAATCTCACTTCCAATGACACATATTTAGAGAATTAGTGACTACTAACCTGTAATGAGTCAACTGTTCCGGAAGCAGTAACTGTAAGAAGACTCAGAGCAGTGTTTAACCCAGGGGAGGGTCTAGAGTCAATGAGAGGGGAAGTAACAGTCGGCACAAACACTTGGCTCACTTTGAAACAGCATCATCACCCCCACAAGAGGAACTGCACTGGAAAACAAATGGAAAACAATGCCATTATTGGTCTGACAAAACATAGGATTTGAAGATTTTTTTTTTTAAAGTGTAAGAAAGTTTTATCTGTTTTCAGAAAACCGGAAAATCCAACGTGCTCAGACATTTGATGGTGATCTGTTGTGGGGGAACTCAAAACGCAAGGCACTCTTAAGAACCTTTATATAAGTGACATTGTAAAAAAAAAGAGATTATGCTGAATTATCTGCTTGTTCCAATTTTTCCAATAAAATAAAATCCCCTCAAGTCATTATTTTATTCTGACTGTACATTATTGGCACACAAAAAGGAATTAAAAGCCAATTTTTCTGCCAAGTTTGCATAATGTAGTATATTTTTTGGTGAAGTAAGAGGACATTAAGATAAAGTTACTACAAGATGTTGCATTATAAATGAACATGTGAAATCTGTCCTCATGAATAACTGTTGACTGGACAGAGAACAGTGGAGGGATGGGATTCTCATTAATACAGGTATTATTTCAGTGCGGAAAGGCTGGTCTTAGACTCTGCCATCTCTCCAACATCATGAGCATTGTATTGGATTTATTACGCTTGACCTTAGTTTCTCTGGCTGCTCGCCATGACCTGTGGATGTGTGTGTTTGTTTAACAAACGCTCAGCTTCAGCCATGAATCTACTTAATCCGCTTCTCTCTTCTTCTAATCTGCATCATGAAGGCAGTGCAGCTCTTGCTCTTACATGTTCTGTCATTTTTTTTTTTTTTTTATCGATTCAGGAAGGAAAACACTACATACCCATTAACACAGCGCTTCTGGCAAAAGTAGGAGACCCATCCACCGCGGTTCCGTCGGAGGAGACACCCACACGGCCTGTCTCCCACCGCGACTCAGGGAGCACCTGGTGAGAAGAAGTCGCATTGTTCTTCTACTAGTTTACATAGAATAGACATATGAGACTTTAATGTACTTGGACGGATAATTGCTTTTTTATCCGTTTTTTTAATGTGCTGGGTTGATTCTTGTTTTTGTTTTGTTTCCCTCCCCTCTGACCATGTTAAGGCATTCAAGGGACATAAATCATCTTATCTTAAAAACATGAAAACCTATTCTCACTTTGTAAAAGATCAACACTCTGACTCTGTTTTGCTAAGGAAATTAATAAATCATTTTCCTGAATCGCACTGAATAATATCCAAAACAATCACTGTCGCCGTAGCACTGAGACTAAACTATAGCAGGAGAACATTTACATCTGACCTGAGGACAATAAGAGGCTACACATGGCTGCATGATAGCCAGACAGTTTTCAGTTTTGGAATTTCCTCCAAAACCATAGAGGCTACTTCTAGATTTATGTCCACTTAAAATAATATTTGTTGAGCTCTTGGGTTTTCACAGGTCCTCCAAGTGTATGCATTGAAAAGGTGCTGAAAAGCAGTAATGACAGTTAACCCCTCAGCTAAATTAAGCCGCTGTTTTAGCTGCTCAGTGTTGAAACGCAAAGCAAACAAGGTCTGCTTTCAAAGCTCCGTGTCATACATGTTACACATTGTTGATCCAAGTGATTAGATTCCTGCAGTTTTGTTGCTAAACTTTGCCTTTTTGACTCCAGTGAAATCAGAGGATTGTTCAAACTGAAACTGAAAATGTCGTGATGTTGTAGAATCTCATCTTGGTAACTTTTCTTCCTAGGAACATCAAGATCCGCCCTGCGAGTGTCAAAACTTTTGATGAGGTCACCATGGACATTGGGATACATGAAAACCATGAGGTGAGTTATTCATGAGACTAAACTGTCATCTGAATTCCAGGGAAGTGGCATGGCATTAAAGAAGAAACTCCATCTACAACCCTGCATGAACTTGAGAAGATTTAAAGCAATTATTGAGCTCTTTTCAGGTCCTTGTGTTAAGTTTGTCCATTAAGGTTCTTATTAATATTATTATATGTATATACTCCAAGTGTTGATAACATCCGAAATATTTTTATTTAACATATTTATGAGTATTTGAGAACTTGTTTACATCTTATAGACTGCTTTGGAAAGTTAATAAATCAGTAACATTTATTAAGTTTAACTAATTTACATTATGTCAAGGTTAAATCCTCACTAAGCTTTTTTGTTGCTTTACTGGATTAATTAATTAGCATTTTACATTCACAAGGCTATTTTCAACCACTGGATCTAAAGCATGAATACTGCTTTATGAAGGATAATGAATGCTCTTGTTCTTCACACTAAAACATTAAATATGTTTTTTTAATTTGCATTTTATCTGCCTTGATGCCATAGAGAACTCATTCTAGGCAGATAAGTAACATCCATTTAATAGTATTTAAAAGTATTTAAAACAGGGACGTGTTTTATCTCTAAAACAGGTTCCTGAAAAAAGCATAGTTATCTGTTAATACGTACATTATTAGCTATGTAATTACATATTAAGTATATAATCATCTCAATTTTAGCACTGCCATAATATTTTTTTTATTAATGTACTTAAGCAGTCTAGAAACTATTTGCTGTAAGTGCTTATAAAGGTCTAAAAGTATTATTAACAGAAAAGAATATTAATAAATATTTTATATCATTGCCTATTAACATTCACTACAAGGACATGAATTGTGTTACTATTTTGTGTGCACAGTGCTGACCTCAGATGGTCGCCTGATAATTAATTGACTTGTCTCTGTCATTAACAGGGCGGTCAGTCTGACAGCGGGATGGGCTTGTCCTCTGACAACATGAAGACTCTGATACGCTTAGAATCGTTGGCGGGCCGACCTCTGAGCATCATGGCTCTGGCGTACGTACACTACACCACACAACAGTCCTTTAAATATGGCCTGGAGGTGACACATCAACACACAATGACACTGAAAAGACCGCAAAATACCTGCTTGGAAACCTTCCCGCTGTGCTGGAATGTAGACGCTATAACTGTCATACAACACACACAAAGTTCCTTCTACTTTGAAAAGAAACCAGCAGCTAGTTTTCCCTTTTGTCTGAAGAAAGCCTGCATGAGGGAGAGTGGCACAAAGGAGATGGGGGTGAGATAAAGCTTGAAGGTGACAAACTGAGCACAAAAGCAGAGTGGGTGCATTACTAGAGGTTCAGCTGTTTTAAGACCGCGCACTAAAACCTCCTTTGTTTTCATACAGATTGTTTGTGCTGAATGAGACACCTCCCAGACGGATTCAAGTCATGACTCATGGTCCCCCACTATAATCCAAAAAACACACATTATACACATGCACAGTGACGTCAGGCTATAGTAGATATTCCAAAATCCTGTGGATCCTATGATGACTTTAAGATGTGGATCCTTTCAGGGCAAAAAACGCAGAAACAATATGTTCTCCGTTTAAAGGTTGTTTAAGGTTGGAGACAAATCTGAGTCAAATCTGCGTAAATCTTTTTCTCCTTTCTCGTCTGTAGGTCTCTCAAGGTTTACATATTAAGTTCACAGCAGTTAGTGGCAGGGTTAATTTGCAGGGTCAAACCCTCGAACTCAGTAATTATACTTCAACTTCATGGCATTACTTTCCTTTTGTCTGGACAGTGCAGCTCTTAATGCCCTTTTAAAGTATTTTTGGCTTTCACTTAAGAGATTTAAAGGAGGAAAATGGCTATAAACTGCTCCAAAGCAGGTCTTCATATGTCCCAAATCAGTTAAACTTGAAAATACGACACATAAATTATTAACAGGGAACATGGAACCAACTGCTGTGGAAGTAACTCATTAAACAGATTGAGCACAGTTAATGTCAGCCTCTGAAGCACTAGAATTAATTGACTGCTCACACCCAGGCTCAGTGTCTTTCACATGGTTTTTCCTCTTCAAAACTCTGACAGGGAGTCAAAGCGGCAGAGTGTTGATACCGGCCTCGTCGTGTTATCAGGGCCTCTGCCATGGCAAAAAGAATCAGCTCAGGCATGCAGAGAATGATTTATACTTAGAGGGGAGGACGTCCGTGTTGTGCAGCCACTCCATCACTGCCACCTTTGAACTTAGGAGGTTTTACAAGGGCCTTCATCGCCTGTTAGTTAGCGCTTTGCCCTCCTTTTTGTCCAGCAGAGCTCCACCTGTTGCTCCTAGAGTCAGTTTGTGAATTGAACAACATCATCAAGATTGGCACCTCAGATATCATTATCCCATCCGCTTCCTGTTGCCAAATGTACAGTACAACCCCCCCTGTGTTTACCACAAGCAGGACAACACTGCTATTGTTAACTATTTTTAACGCCCGCTTTAACAGGTATTAAAAACCAGTTAACAGTGTACTTTAACAGGTACCTATCCATCAAGACAGCATTCCAGTACAGAGGCGTCACTTACCCCCACTGGGTGCTGACCCCTTAGCCTCGAGAGAGGAGTCCTGGAAACCCCTAGCAACCGCCAAAGACAATAGTTGGCAATTACTCATATTCTGAGCATCAAATGAAGCAGAAACGCTCAGGATGATTGATTACATCATTCGTGAATAAGGAAATGTTTGTCCAATTGTTGAGCGTCACAAGGGGCATTTCTCACATCCAACGGATCCATTATGAGAACATTTAACTTTATCAAATTAGAGAAGACGCCGCATTGTGTTTACACTAAGTTGAGCTGAACAGTTATTGTTCAACACAGACTGAACCTATTTTCACCCTGACTGTGTCATTTTTCATCAAGTTAATAGTTAAACCACCAGATTAGAATGTGACAGCATGAGCGACTTCAGGCCTGTTTTAAGGGCTTTTTTTTTTTTTAACTCGTTATTTAGTTTTGTATATTAACATGTACAAGAAATATTATCCAGAAAAAAAGTGGACAAGAGAGAAAGATTGGGCAGAAATAATCATGCAGTTGAGTGGGCACTGTCTATGTCTAAGACTCTGAATAGTGTCCATTTCCTCCATTTTTGTTCAGTCACCTGCTTTGATTCACAGGTACAAACTCATTTTCTCCATCCTGTAGATCTCATCCATAATGTCCATCCGTTGTCTTTGGTTTGGAGCATCGCTTTTTAACCAGAGTCTAGTGATGGCCTTCTTAATGGACACGATCATTATTTTGGAGAATGTTTTAGGGGCTTTTAAAAAATATTTTAGTGGTGGAAATTTCACATTAATAAGTAGCTTTCACTGGCAATAACTATCATTAAAAGTGAAATAATTGTAAATGAAAATGTCATATACAGAATAATAAAGGCAATACTTTTATTATGAAACAATAGGTATAAACTTACAGGTACATAAAGTTTGAGGTGTTGCAGAGACCAGTAAAACATATCTCTTAACTAAAAATATCAATATTAATACCTCAAACAATGCAAATACAATGTTCATATCCTTTGTTAAAAAAACACAAAACTAGTGCATTAACTAAGGGGTCAGAATTAGGTGAAATAACCCACATTTTCCTTCACATCTTGTATGCATCTTTGGCATGGTTTGCCACATCACTCTTGGTGTGTTTTGCCAAAAATAAAAGCAGCTCAGCTTTGTTTGGTGTTTGGTGACCATCCATCTTCCTCTTGATCACATTCCAGAGGTTTTCAACAGGGTTCGGGTCTGGAAATTTGCAGCGGTCTCTTAATTTTTTCCAGAGCTGCATATTGTGTACTCAAGTTTGCATATTGAGAAAAACTCTGACATGTCCATTGATGGTGGTGTAGGCCACACTGATTGCGTTGTATCTGTTGTGTTTGTTGTCTTTTCCTTTGTTTTCTTCTGTGTTTTTGTAGCAGCTTGTTTTAGTGCTTCCATTACCTATTTTCATGGCTGAGTCTTCCATTCCCATACGACAAGAACAAGAGCTCATTGTGGACGTTTAGTGACAGATCGGTTGCAGAAGCGGTTTTAGTTTGTTGATAATTACATTGTTGGGCTTTGTGTTTTCCAGGATGAAGGCGGTGAGTAAGAGTAAAGAGTCTGTGCTGACGGACTCGGAGAAGGAGAAGTTCCCTCCGACCGTTCCCTCTCTGGACTTCAGCCTGGATGACTCAGCCCTGGATGCTGGTCTGGAATGTCACAGCCCTCCGCCAGACTACAACTATGTGGTGCGCTACTCCACTCCTCCAGTTTAACCTCCTCCCCACCGCCTGGACACTCTGGCGGACGGGGG
>JAPTMW010000002.1:19694282-19705579 GCA_029822955.1 Ostorhinchus angustatus
ATGTCCTGGGCATCCCCCGTCCTTAGACCCTCCTTCTCGGCAAGGAAAAACTCCAAAAACCCAGAGGGAAAAGAGACCCAAGCCACCACTACAGGGCACTCATAACCTTCTTACATAACACACGTTAGAGCAAGAATCGGATAAACTGACATATGCTACACACCCTTGTACAGTAGGTGGCGGTATGCACCTGAAAATTGTTCGTAATCCGCCATTAAATCAAGAGAAGAAAACACAATTGATGTGCTCCAAATTTAAGATTCTATTAGTATCTTAATTCATCCTTTGTACTTTCTTATTGCACACTTTTTATTTATATACACTGCAATCTGTTTGTCAGCATTTATTTTTTTATTTTTATATTTGTTTTGTGTTTGGTGATATTTTGTGGATATTTGCTCCTAAGTGTACATTATGCTTAATATCCAACGTTGTTATATTTACAAAATGTACAATAAAAATTGTTAATGATTAAAAAAAAAAAAAGACACAATTGCGTGTCGGCCGGCGACATTTCCGCGCTGCACACAGGAAATGACGTATTTTACCTCACAACAAGGGGGCGGGGCAGAGCGCAGGTAGAGAGGGAAAGCAACTGAGGCAACATGGCGGAGAAGCGGCCGAGACCCGGTTTTGAAGTGGATTCGACCACAAAGAAAAAGCCTGGAAGTTCAGCTGAAGAAGGAAAGTGACTGGTTCATATGTCATTCTGAGGACATTGAATTTGGTGATTTTTGGTCATTTATTTTTTTCTTTTCAGGTAAACCATGCTGTTATACTGTATCATAAAAGCTGTTTCTGACAAATATACCTCGAGCTTTGAGAATGTGAAACTGCTAGTTCATCAAATGAGAAGTGATTTTAATTTTAGCACAAAAAAAATATACAGTTTGATTTGTGTCGCATCATAATACAGAATCATCTCAAGGCACTTCAGAAATTCAGGTCAAGGCCTTAAAAATACTATACAGAGAAGAAACCCCACAAACCCTCCAAAAGTAAGCCAAAGGCAACAGTTGGGAGGAAAATCTTTCTTTCCTTTACGGAAGAAAAACCCTCTGACAGAACCGGGCCCTGGGTCGACGGTCATCTGCCTGAGTGGAAAGAGGAGAGAGAAAAAGAAAACCATAGAGAAACAACAACACAGATACTGGACGACTAAGTCCAACACTGAGCAGGCTGAGACCAGAACCGAACATCAGAGAACCACAGCCCAGAGAGAAAAGAAAGAGTGAGCAAAGACAGAAAGGACAAAACACTAAGTTAACCATAAAGACCTAATGCTACTTCTGTGGCAGTTCCCAAATTACTGTTTTTTCATATTTAACCTTAAGTGATCTATCATCTATTGTAATGTTATCTGCTTTATTTTGCACTTATTTCAATAAAAATCAGGTATTTTCCTACATTTCATTTTATTGATCATGTGGATGTTCATGAAAACTCATATCAAAGTTGAAGGTTATTATATCAAAGCAGAGAAAACTGAATAAAAAAGTGACTTTGAGCAAAAATATCAATAACTGAACATAGAACAAGTGTGTCCATCTACTGTCATTGATCCATTTTAACATAATTTTTTGGCAACCCCAGACATTCAAAAAGGAGATTTTTTTTTTTTGCTAAAATTAATTTGTTTTTGATCATCTAATAGTTTGCTATACTATGTTGCAAGTAAACATTAATTTTAGACGACATTTGGTCTATATAATGTATATTATTATGGACGGAGGCAGAAAAGTAATGTGTAGATTACTGCACAAGTGAGAATTGGAATTTCTTTGGTCAGGATATGTACAGTTACTCCAGCTTGTATTTACAAGGCTGATAATTAATACTAAACAAACATTAACTCAAACTGAATTATGAAAGAGCTGCAGCATCTGAAACCGACCACAGTGAACATTTGACAGATAAACAGAACCACAGTGCTTCAGTTTCAACTTCAGTCTGTCATGCCTTTTATGGATTGGGATTGTCTCAACTCACCATATATTTTTATTAAGTTTTTATTTTTATCAATTACTAGAAATTTCAGGTGACCCCATTTGAATTCCAGGTGACCCCAAAGGTGAAAAACACTGGTGTAGAAGATGACGGTGTTTCCAGATTCACTACGGAGCCTCTGAACATCCAAATGGATCACATCTGATGACCATGAAAAGATGACAAACGACATTTTACACCCATTATTTACATGTATTGATAGAATTAGTGGATCAACAGGGATTAAACATTGTTCATTAGTAGATGGTTTTGGTCACTGGTGGATATTTGGGTCTTTATGGGTTAAAGACATATAATAGCTAATAGTCAGTAGTGTTTAATAGTTAATAGAGACATTTAACCTTTAATCTGTAACCTATGACATGTGAATCACACTGTGAAGGTCTCCTCTAGAAACTAAAACTGTATGAATGATGCAAAAGTACATTATTCCACCAGATGCAACACTGTGCATTTTAGGAGTCACATGTGCTCTGGTTTCCTGAAGAGCTCATCTGGATGTAATATCTCAAAGAAATGGACAATTGTGCTGTTGTGTCACACACTGCTGGAATGTGCTGGAGCGCAAATTTTGGGTACATTCACTGATTCCATTTTATACTGATTTATGCGTCTACTCCACAACCCTGAGGTTAACTTTGTACTTTTTACTTGTTTGCATTTGTCCGATAGCTTTAGAGACTTCTCTGAAACAAAATCATGACCTCTCTTTCTTTACTAAAACTATATGCCATATATGATGGAGAAACACTTCCACAATTAACCCTCAAAGACCCAAACTACTGCCAGCAACCAAACACTGTGAGCCCGGATAAGTTGAGTTTACTTTAAGACAAAAAATTGAAAAAAATGATTGCCTTAAAAAAAATTAAGTAATGATTAATGAACTTTTTAAGTGCATTTAACTTAAAATCTTATTTCTTACAAGAAAAATCTTATATTTTTTTGTTAAATTAACTTGAAACTTAATGCATTAAACTTAATTAAGTTAAATATACTTAAAAAGTTCATGAATCAGTACTTAATTTTTTTTTAAGGCAATCACTTTTCTCAATTTTTTTTTAAAGTAAACTCAACTTTTCTGGGCTTACAGTGTATTTATCACTAATCCTTTAATATTTTCACATAATTGAGGAAAAATGCAGTTTCTCACCTTTCCATCATCATCATCATATATGATCCATTTGGACGTTCAGAGGCTCCATAGTGAACGTGGAAACACTGTCATCTTCTACAACATTGATTCACCAATAAAATCCATGCCGTTTGACAAATGACAGATGATGTTTTTGTTGCGTCAGTGATATTTTTGTTGGAGAAAGTTACTTTTTCTTCAGTTTTATCTGTTCCTACATAACCTTTGGAGTTACTCTGAGCTTTTTTGAACATCTACATGATCAGCAAATTAAATACAGGAAAAGACTGGATTTTCAATGAAAAACATAAAATGCAGAAGATGATATTAAAATAAATGGTGATAAATCACTGAGGAAATGTCAGATGTGGGGAAGTACCACAAAAATAGTTTGAGATCTTTAAGGTTTAATATGTAACAAGAAGCAAAAATGTTTCAACAAATGTTTTTATGGATTTCGCAGGAAGTACAATGTGTAATAAACAACAAAGCACATTTTGTTCTTTTTGTTCCCCTTTCCACCCCACCCCCCTTTATTTTTATTTCTGTTGAGCAAAAAATGTTTGCAGAGGAATACGCATTTTTATTTATTTTCTGAAAGCAAAACCTTAGTTAATCAATCTGATTTGATGCATTGTCTAGTCCTAACATACATGATGCAACAAGATGAAAAGCAATGTACAAGGCACAATTCATGACGGAACTGGAAATTTGTGGCTGTAAAGAGACACAACATTTATATTTTTGGGTCTTGAGCTGAAGATACTTGGGCATCACTGCTATGGAGCATCTACTGAAAATAGTAACGTAAGTAAGTAAAGTATTAATACTAATCACTTCCCTGTTGTAGAAAGATATTGGTTTGTGATGATCTGCCTGAAATAACTGAATGTGTTGGATCCGCTTTATGCTCTTCACAGTGGATTTCCCCCTTTGAGACATTAGAGACTCGTTCTAGTCAGTTGAATGTATATTCAGAAGAGCTCTTGTAGTGTAACTGATGACTATAATATTCAGTTTTAATGCTCAGTGTGGTTTACATGATTCAGTTGTGTTTGTGGGTGGAGGCTGCCTTCCTGTGGTCTAAACTGGAATGACAGCTCTAATGACCAGAGGGTTTATTTCTGCACAGATCCACTAGAGGGCAGAAGAGTCTGGATTCACCCACAGACACTGAAGTGGAGTGGTTTAATCACCCTCAGGACAAATGAAAGAGAAAGGTGACAAAAAAAACAGAATAGATCGAATCAATTACTGGAGCTGTGTAGTTATAAGTAATTCTATATTATAATTCCAGGTTAATTCTTAGAGGACACAGCCTGACTTGTTTGGATCTTTATGTTTAAGTGAAATACTCCTGTGATAAATCAATGAAAAATAAGTTAATGTGAATGGATGTGAAAGTGTCTTAACTTTTCTAATAATTACTTCAAGCAGGAGATGCCTCAGTGTCCACTGTCACGTTTATTTTATTAACAGATCTTTGGTCTAAAAATCTGCTTTAATTATGATGGTGGTATTTTATGTTTTCAAGGAAAACGAATTAAAACAGTCTGTCAAAGTTGAATGGGTTATTTTCTCTGAAAACAGAGACATTTTGGACACTGAGCTGAAACTTTCAAATCAGAACATTGGACCCACTGTCAACTCGATTACACTCATAAAATATTTTGTGGTCAAACAGATGCTTCAGAGAAATCTACCAACATGTGCCTTCACTCTGGACTTCCACACAAACCAGCCAGTGAGCTCTGTTGAACAGACACCTGTCAAAACTTTAGCAATAATATCAACCAATGACATAAAAGAAATGACAAATTATTTAATATCAAAGACTCTCCAGCAAAGTTTTTCAGTCCCAAACGTGAGTTTTGATATTTCATATGTTTGTTTTTGTCATATTAATGCTCATTAAATGTGCTGATTTGAAGTAAAGCTTTTGCCTGTTAATTCACAGAAAAAAACAGTGACTAAATAGAACTGTTGAGAATGTGTCTGCATTTTCTTTATACATTGTCTAATGATGACAGGTTCATCAAACCGGCTGAACGGTACCACAGAAAACTTTTCGGGAGATGGAGTGAATGACGTGTTGAAGGACGCTATTTGTCACAGAGGGGGTTGTTGGAGTTTCCTTTAAACCGGAATTGGCTGTGAAGTGCGACCTTGAGGTGTGAACAGGGAATACGAAAGGTCCGGCTTGTTGCAACTAAAAGTCTCGTACTTTGCACCTCGTTTGCAAGTGAATATCTTAACAAATAAAACGAGGTTTTCGCGTAAAAAGTTGTTGGGAACTGTTGAATTCCCAGGAGTTGATAAAAACTCAGAAATAATGCACTTTTCATGCTATGGATTGATATTAGTCTTGAAATTGTACTCTGTTTAAGTCTTGCAAACTATAAGAGAACTTTACTAGTTGCAAAAATTTAACTGTAACAAATGAAGTCGAGTTCTGTTCAATCAAATGTAATACAAAGTGTGCGTAATTACGCACAGGTTTTATGGCCCTGTGCATGTGATCCTGCTTCTTTGAAGGATGGTGCAGCTTGTGCAGCTGATAGGTTGTGGTGTTAATGTATTCATGTAGTTTTAAACTCGTGTTCAGGATAGGCCCACTGTCAGCTGATGAGGCGTTACAGAAACAGGCCCAAGGGGACAGACGAGCCGCAGCACCGACCCCTCTCATTTGGATGCAAATCACCAAGACTTGAGCAGTGGGCTGACGTCAGGCAGGCCTTAGTATACCTTTAGCATCTTGTCAACAGAGCCACATCATGTGAGACTGGAACAAGGCTGGAAATACGTCGCATTTCACTTTGGGAGTCGCATTGGACTATTTCAAGCAGCAGAGGGATTGTTTTAAGAGTTACAGGACAACCATGTTGCCTTAAAACAGGCCACATCCTTCCTTTTGCTCTTTTTATTACTTTTTCATTCTTTTTTTTTTTTCCAAAACATGTATGTTGGATACCTACTGGATAAAGAAACCGGCATGTATCACCAAGGGCCCGTAAGAAGACCAAGCATTAACCTGCCTCCACAGAACTTTGTTTCTACTCCTCAATATCCCGACTTTACCGGATACCATCATGTGCCAAACATGGATACGCACACCCAGTCTGCAGGGAGCTGGGGACCTACATATGGTGCTCCAAGGGAGGACTGGGGCGCATATAGTCTTGGACCTCCTAATACTATTCCTACCCCCATGAACAACTCGTCTCCTGGACAGGTTCCTTACTGCTCATCTGAGTACAGTCATATGCATCCTCCAGGATCCGCGGTGTTACAGCCGCCACCTGAAAACGTTACAGTTGCACAACTTTCTCCTGATAGAGAAAGACGCAATTCATACCAGTGGATGAGTAAAACTGCACAGTCTTCGTCTACAGGTGAGAGCACCATAGGTAAATGCTCATTCTTTTATATTTTTTGATCAAGTAAATGACTTGATGTGTTTTCCAAAGCTTTTGCGCTACAGAATAAAACATGGAGTTAAACCTCGATTTATTTTTACTCATGGGCAAAAAAAAAACAAAACGCATGTGGATGGGCAAAGTTTTATCAAATAGAACGCATGAAATGTAATAAAAACTTTAAAAGGGGTCTGCTTCTGTGAAATGTTCTGTGTCTGTTGTCTTATAAATCGCTGATAAAATACCTTGACTGGTCATACATAGTGCAATTAAGCTATTTGTAATGAAGACAGAGAAATGCTTGATGGACCTCATAATTTTGGCTGTGAAATGGACATTGGAACAGAGGTTCAGTCCACTTCAGTCGTTCTTTTGGTGGAAATAAAACAGAAAGGTGCGAGGAACCGGCGCCAGGCCAGTTGTCATGTAAATGCCATTATTCTGGTAGATGTGAGGCCGACTTCACTGTCACATTGTTTGGTGTTTTGAGTGTTATCCGTCATATCCAGGCGGTGGCCTTTGCTTTCAACACCTCTTCACTTTGATATGCACCAGTGTCTCTTCCTCTCACAGAGTTATATTGCCTGAAAAAGTGCAGGTTTTCACAGCTAATGTTACAGTCGTGGATTTAATAAGCACTTTAAGTAGAATATAACTTCACTGAAATCACATGCATATATATTTTATTGACATTTTAGGTGTAGAAGAGAGTAGCTATAGGTTAGTTGTTGATTTTCTTTTAAATTACTCCTAATCTAAACCTTCACATAAAACTTTCTCATGGACTTTAAACCCAAAATACTGAAACAATTTCACTTCATGGTCGATGCATGTATGATGGTTTTTAATCTTCTGTGTCATGTAAGTCTCTTTAACATGTCAGTTAAGGATCTGTTTGATATTCACTGTGTTAATTTGTCCTGTGAGAAAGATCAGAGGCTCGATTTGCGTCTGTTTAGACAAAGATGTGCATTCAAGATGCTGTGCGCAGATAGGCCACGTTTAGGCACGCGGTCACTTGTGTGCAAATCATCCAGTTTAGCCACTTGTGTGATTAAAGGCGATCATTGTAACTTAACAGAGGGGAAAAAAAAGAACTAACATCCAGACTGGGCTTTTATTGTCACTTTCGCAGGTAAAACAAGAACGAAGGAGAAATACAGGGTAGTGTACACAGACCACCAGAGGCTGGAGCTGGAGAAGGAGTTTCATTTTAACAGATACATCACGATCAGGAGGAAATCTGAATTGGCTGTCAACCTGGGGCTTTCAGAGAGACAGGTACGTCTATTTATATATCCATTTGTTTCATACAACACATAATATCTACGCAGGCGCACGAATGGATGCACCATATTGAATTAGAAATATAAAAACGTGAGCAGATCTTCTTGGATGCTTCATTTTAAGTTCATTTGACATTTACCTTTAAATATTGCTTTAAATATATGTCAAATCAGAATCAATTGTTGCTCCTTTTACTAGATAATTTAATGTTTATGTTGAATATAAACCTGTGCGTAATACATGTAAACATCACCTTAAATGATGATCAATCTTATTTATGTTGCACTTATTTATTTCATTTTTCACAAATGTACTCAAAGGTGTTTTCTCTCTTTTTTTCCAGGTCAAAATATGGTTTCAGAACCGCAGAGCCAAAGAGAGGAAACTGATTAAGAAGAAGATGGGTCAGTGTGACGGCAGCGGGGGCTCAGTGCACAGTGACCCGGGGTCGGTGAGTCCTCTGCCGGTGCCGGGTTCCCTCAGCCCCTCGGACATGCACGGATCTCTGTACCCTCCACAGGGAATGAACACCTTGCCGTCTATCAGGAATATACAGCAGGTGACGGTGACTCAGTGATGGAGCACCGTCTGGACCGTCACATATAACCGAGCACTCCGACCCGCTGACAGGACACTTGGAGAGGCAGCCACAGGATGAACTCACGTCCTGGAGCACAAAGCTGCGCAAAAAAACAATGTTTTATAGCAACGAAATACTGGAGGCTCTTCACATATTGCTTTTTATAGAATAGTTCTAATAAATGGGGGGGATAAAAATGGAAAAAATCAACGTGTTTCAAGCTTTAAAAAAAAACTTTTGTTTGTGTCTGGATTTAGTAAGATATAAATATCCTTTTTTTTGTGTATGTGTTTGTGAATAAAAAAAAATGTGAATTCAGGGACATTTTAATGAAGTTTTAAAAGTGGACTGTATTATGTGACGTCGAACAAAATGCCTATAAAACTTGACAAATCATTTAGGCCTATACGAGCTGTTTCCGCACAGTTGATCCGCTTTAGTAAAGCTGGACAGTGAGCAGTTATACGGGTAGAACCGTCATTTGTTGGCAGTGTTTAAGATGTAAATAAATAGCTTTTTTGCAGTACAGTTTTCTCATTTCTGATTTGTTTTTCCTATAGGGTAATTTTTACTGTAGCTCTAATTTATTAGTCCATTTGACAGCTATGTTTGCGTCTATTCTGAAGGCCTAAACACACTCAGATGTCTAAAAGAACAAGTAATTATAGAAGAAAGTAGGTTGAATTTAGACCTCTGCTTGTTTCCAAATGTTAGGTCTATAATCTTTGGAAATATTACAAGGCACTGGGAGAAACCTACATATTTTCAAAGCCAAAAGAATGAAATACCCTGAATGATCATGGGTAAAATGAATGAATGAAATAAAAGCATTGCAGCTGATCATGTACTGGGACTTTTAATAGCATGGGTCTACAAAGTTACACAAGTTGACTCTTACCATAAATGTGATTTATTTGCCAATAAAAGTATTTTGAACATATACAAAATGTGTATAACTGTCTTTAGTGTACCTTAGAAACACAAGGAAGAAATTTTGAGGCTGCAAAGCTTGCAAAAACAAAATTTGGGTCTTGCCAAAATTTCAATAATGATTTTTAGGCAAAATATACCCCATATCCAATAGTCTATGGTTTATCTCAGCTGTGAAAGGCCTATTTTATCTTCTGTCCACAAGTAGATCTGGAAAATACTAGACCTTCAAATACCAAACATAAGCAGATCATAAACACATTTACAAGTGTTTTACTCAATAACATGAAAAATGGGGATGATTTATAATTGTATGTAGAAATATGGAAGAGGCAGTGTTGAGTCTGGTTTGGAACAGTTTAATTTTATTCATAGACATTGCAGTGGGTTATTTTTCTTCAGCACTGACTTTTTTGGTACTTTCTACACACACTGTTTCCCATTAAGTTTGAATAATTGCGTCTTCATACACGTTCCTCCTTTTATTCCCATTTATACACCCCAGCAACCACCCTTGACCAGGTACAATGATCACATGCTGAGTCTAAGTCACACTCTATCTATCATGAATAAATCATATTGTCACAATCATTTTCATGTAGAGAGATAAAATATTTGATTCCAACTTTATGGGCAACAGTATGCATATTAGGGAAAACACTGACAGGCATCATTTATTGTAGTTTTACAGAATCTTTTTTTACTTGAATTAAAAAAAAAAAAAACTCACTGGAAAATGCATTGACTCAAAAATCTAAATGACTATAGGCCCAATGTAAAGCCTAGTTGTAGATTAAACTATACCCAACAGATTATACAGCAGATGGAATTAGATCAACTTTAACTATTTGCAGCATTAAATGTACAGAGGCAATATGAGAGGAGGAAAACATATTTTATTCCAGCTGTGTATGTGACTACAATCGACGCATCTCCATAGTTATTTATCAAAGAAAGCACAGACATCTGGGTAATGAAGTCCAATTAGTTTAAGTGATGGATACTAATTGCCGTGTGGCTCTTTGGGGTAATAAAAAAAACAAACTTAAATACTCTTTTCCTGTCTTGGACCCAGTGTACATGGCTGAAGGCCGTCTCTGCTGCATTATAAACCCTCTGTGTCCACTTTATTCCCTTTCACGTCTCCGCTGATGATGAACATTTCCAACGGGCTCGTCCGTGCGTCCGTGCGCAGCCCCGCAAGAGACGTCATGAGCGTCTTACTACCCAACATGGCGGACTTTGATACCATTTATGAGTTAGAAGACGAAGAGGATGAACACGTAGTGAGTGAGGAACACTTGCCCAGATACTGTCCGGAGCCCGTGGTGATGCGAGGGGCCGGCCACATCACAGTGTAAGCAGAGCCGTGTTTGTCGCTCCCATCTGTCAGGGTGTCGCTGTTTTGTTTTGGTGTCTGCACCTTTAGCCTGGTTAGCCTGATGCTAGCCTGCTAGCTAACGTAAATCACAACAACTAACGGTTAGCCTTGTGTTTACATCTGCCTTACCTACCGACGTTTATACTAATTTATCCAATGTTAACAGTCTTACGTCTCCGTGACAGTCGCTAACGTGGTTCACTGACTGATACTTGTAAATGTGGAAGTTTACATGTGATGCACCGTTAGCCACAAGTCACAATAAACACGTTATAATAACAGCTACATCAACACCAGGGTTTTTCAGCCCAGACGTCAAGTCAGCATAATGTCTCCAGCTTTTTACGGTCTCAGACTTTGTTATCCACATGTTTGCACACTGTTTACATGGACATTTCATTATATTAACGACATTTAATTTAGGCTGAGGTACTTTATCTGGACGACAAATGGACTGAAGAGTCTAAAGCAGTGTCCCCTCCCTTTCTCTGATCCAACAGTATTTCTGTTTGGTTTCATTCATTACAAACTACAAACACCAGGAACGCACTTTATGTTTTA
>JAPTMW010000002.1:19705679-19715972 GCA_029822955.1 Ostorhinchus angustatus
TTCTCTGATCCAACAGTATTTCTGTTTGGTTTCATTCATTACAAACTACAAACACCAGGAACGCACTTTATGTTTTATCTTCTCTTCAATACATGCGTTTGCAAAAACATCTTCAGCTGGTAATACTGAACTTCTGAGCCATATCTGCATTGAGGCGTTGGATGATCAAAACCAGACAAAATGTGTGATAAATCGGATTTTACAGACTTTTGTTTAATTTCTAGTTAGATTAAATAACAGTACAGTATGTTTGCAATATTGTAAATCATCGTGAAGACTCAGATTATTTTAGATTGTTAGTTAAGATGATGCAAGTATTTGATTTTCTGTATTGAGCTGCATATCCAGTCATAAAGATACACTTCTTTGCAATTATCAGTTTATACTTGCCTTTTATTGGTGTCTGTGAATATGTGTATTAGGTGGCAGTTGTATCTGTAACCTGGTTAAGTGTGCTGCTGCTCATCCTGTAAAAGATTTTTTTATTTATCTCATTAAGTCTTTCCTGGTTAAGTAAAGGTTATATAAAATGTATAACTATAACATGATAACATAAGTTTACATTCACATAAAGTTTTTTATTTGTATCACTGAGGGTCACAAAAGCAGCTTCATTAGCTCATTAAATGTCATGGACATACTTGCATGCATTGCATGTGTATGCAATGTTAGAAGTGTCTCCATGTGCTTTATAGTTTTGATACTGTAAGCTTTGAAAAATATAGCAAGATTCCCAATTATTTGGTTTTTACTTAATTAAGTAGCACGTTGCCAAATTATCATAAGATATCAATTATTTCGATGCTTAGTCAAGTATTCATTAATTCTGCTTATTGTTTGTTTTTGTCTTCTTCCAGATTTGGACTGAGCAACAAATTTGATACAGAATTTCCCTCTATTCTCACGGGAAAGGTACAGTTACTTTTAAGCTTTCTTGTACTTCAGTCATGCAGACTGCTTTCTGTTCACTTCCAAGTGGAAAGAATTAAGCAATTAAAACCACTGTGAATTCATTGTTCTCTTAAGCCTTTTAACAGCCCTAACTTCCCTGAGCCAGCCCATTCAAACCTCTACTAGTGGTTTTGATCTGATGGAGATGCATCTCAAAAACCCTGGACAGTGCATAGAAAGGAGCCTGAATGTGCTGCTGTCCAGCTCTGTAAATGAGTAAGCCGTCTATGGGACACAGTTGGCAGGGACACTAGTGTTTCAGAGGGTCCAACTCCAGGTGATAAAATAATGAAATGAAGACTCGCTGTAGACAAGAAAGGAAAGCTTCCTGGGTCGGACGCAGAAACACAAAAAGGCTGCAGGGGTAAGAGCAGGCCGAGGGAAGTGTGGGGCAATAAAAAGTACCTTCAGTATTGTGACCCAGGGTGACATGTGATGGATGAGGTCACAATTATGATGATTGAAGGGTGCAGATCAGGCCCTGCTGGGCTTTATTCTGAGGTCTTTGGCTGTTTGCAAAGAGACCTTTGCATCCTGTCATAAAAGATTACGACCCCCGTTTTATGACGTACAGACTCAGCGAGGAATGAGCATCCATTCAAGTTGTTTGGCCTGCACTGCCACAGGCACTGAGCTTATCTCTCCTTTGACTCCCTCCTTGCCTTGACCAGTCTGGAGCTTGGTTAGCCAGTCAGAGGGTTAGTATTTAGAGATCACATCTCATCTCTGGGCAGCATCTGCAAATATCTACCTGTTGATTTTCTGAAGCTCTTTGATCTTCTGCACAGGTTTCTTTTGAGTAGTTGGGAATCTTTCATGTCTGCACCACCTAGAAACACTTGAAACGTCTCAGTCCCACTTGCTCTTAGCTATTTGGTTCTTTTTCTCACTGCATAGACCCAGTGGGAACTGTTTCATTGTGCAAACACACAAACACACGTTGTGTCTTATTTGTTTTCTAGGTAGCTCCAGAGGAATTCAAAACCAGCATCAGCAGGGTGAATGCTTGCTTAAAGAAGAACTTGCCTGTGAATGTGAAGTGGCTTCTTTGCGGCTGCCTGTGCTGTTGCTGTACAGTTGGCTGCAGTCTGTGGCCTGTTATCTGCCTCAACAAGAGAGTAAGTCTGCAGAGCTGCTGTGACATGAGCTGGGCACTTTAACTCTCCCTTACATCAGAGCTGATTACTCAGGGGCTGTTGTAGCAATTCAGCTGCATTGGTCCAAGTATAGAGGGTAATAACATCTCATGTTCAATTAGTGGCTCTGTGGAGAACTGACGCATTGCACTACACAGTTCTCTCCTGCCCAGCTAAAGGGTGTGTCATTTAAAGGTGGTGTTACCGCTCAGAATTATTGACAACAAAGTGGAAATTACTAGCTGGTAAAATGGGAGTCTAGTCCATAAATCCTAACACTGCAGCTGTTTACTGTTACCTGTTAAAATCTAACATTTATTAATGACTACTTTGTTTTTGCTTTTTCAATTTCAACAGACTAGAAGGTCTATTCAGAAGTTGTTAGAGTGGGAAAATAACCGATTATACCACAAGGTAAGTAAGATGACAAACTGCACTTTAGCACCTGTGTGAAAGTGTTTAATTGTGTGTGTTAGTTTGAGGTGAGAATCATAGTGATGGATAATGACCATTAATCTGCTTTGTAAACTCTTAAGCAGCTGCATCAGTCCCTTAAAGCTGTGTCAGTCTTATCTGGTGCACAGACTCTGAGAGGACGGTGAGGTCAGCAGTAAAATGCTGTGTTAATTTTGTTTTGTCTCACAGCAACAAATTACAGCTAGTAGCTGTGGAAAGGCATAAAGGAAGCTCTTCAGGGTGTCTGGCCACAGTTTGACCTCAGTGAGACCAGACAGTCCTGCTCCCAAATTCCCCTGACACTGAAGGGGAGATTTCAGACAGATTTTCTTTTGTGTGTGATTGTGTGTGTGTGTCTCTTTGTGTATGTTCAAGAGAGGTGCTGTTCATTCATTGTGTCTGCATCTTTTCTTCTCTCATCAGCTGGGCCTGCACTGGAAACTCAGTAAGAGAAAATGTGAAAGCAGTAACATGATGGAATATGTAAGTAGTCGCAATCAAATCACAGTTATTAGTATGGTTCAGATGTTAATATGACAGGATTTTCCCTTGCTTTGTGTAGGGATTAGGTGCTCTGGTGACCCTTTTTTAAAAATTTTTGCGTAATTTTAGCCCTGTATTATTAGAACAATTAGGAAATAGCAGGTATTTTGAGTATGTAATCTTTCTCTTTTTCTGGCAGAGAAATCTTGTCAGAGTTTTCTGTTTCTTCATCTTGGGTATTGCACCTGAGTCTTAAGCCAAAAAGAGAAAAACCTGACTCTTGGACTAATGATTAATTTATTCATGCATTTATCTGTAGACTATTTCCCAGTTTAGTAAATGTATCCATCAAATAGTATGGTAAGTTGCCCTGAAATAAATGAATGAAAAAAATGGTCATTTCAATTTTCCCAGAGCTCAATGTCGTCATCAGAGCCTTAATAAGTCTAAAATCCAATAATCTGAATTTTAGGCCTGAAAAACCACCTTAAATAACATTTTGACAGGTCTTAAACATTGATTGAATTTAGTGCATCATTTAAAAATCAATGCAGAGGGTATCAGAACTGACTAAATGAGTTTTCTTAATTTAACAGCCGTATTTGGTGCCAGTGGACATCTTTTGCAAGTTTTTGTAAGCGTTGTGCACAGATACAGTAGCAATAGTTCAAAATGATGTGACATTATATATTTTGTAATCGAATAACAGAGCCCTGAGCATCCCACTGACACACTCTACGAGCTTAAAAATGAAAATGAAGCCAGTAATTAGTCAAATAACCTCATGTTTTCTTGGGAAGATACCCTCAAATCTTAGAACCAAACAATCACAGCTTTGGAAAAGATGTTGATGATGTTGTCAGATGGAAAATGTTGAAGAATTACATCATAGGGTTTTAATTATTGCATTTTGGGAAAAATATTATATAGTGGATAATACTGGCCTCTAATTTACTGAATTCAATTTAAAATACCTTATATTTCTGATTAGTAAAGAAAATAATAGTTAAGGAAGACTGTACCTGAGAGCAGACGTCACACTAGAAGCATTTAAAGATAATCCTGATCATTTTAGGAAATTAATTAAAAGGAGATTTCTACATTACTCATTCCAACTAATAATATGGTCATTATCATAAATCTGGCATCACTGTTATTAGACCGAAGTATTGAAAAGTCAACATTTATCAAGTGGCATAATCCATCATGGTTTTCATGTCTGCAAATGTGAGTCAAATATCTGATACATCAAAAAAATATCTTGCTTGACAGAATTTACTTCATTAATAATCTATATTTAAATGAATCAGTGATATTATCTTTATCATTTATCTTAAAAACATTAACCAACCAGTACTTGTGACACATTTGAGTCTTAAATCTGATCAAACTATGTAAGATTTAGCACATTTCATCTCCGAAGCAGATAATTTCCAAAAACTGCAGACAAGGAACATACAAGTCAAGAGCATGTTAAAACACAGTCTAGAAGCAATTAATACATCAGCGACAGACTGTCAAGAAGTCATATTGAATTATTGAATGTATTGAATTTCTGCAGAGAATCAGAAAAGGTCTGAACCTCCCCTCAGAAACCAGGGGAAAATCCTGTTTAATCAGTTTACTGTTGTTTCCTTTGTGCTTTTATGAAAATGTGTAAACACCTTCCACTTGTCCTCTTTTTCCTCTGCAGGTGATTCTTATAGAATTCTTACCCAAATATCCTATATTCCGACCGGACTGAGGCGGCTGTTCAAAGACTGGATGCGTGGCCCTTGAATCTTCTCCTTAGTGCCTTGTATATACAGTATGTTGGAATAAGGGTCTGCACCAGTGTCTCGTGACGACCCTGTACATCTCCCAGTACCTTGTACATTAGACTCTGCAACACTGTCACTTTGCTTTAGAGCAGATTTTGCACATTTCCCGACAGAAGTAGACATGCCCCCTTTGTTGCACTCCGATGTGTTTTTGTTACATGTGACAAATAAGTGAAAAACTTAACTCTCGAAAAGTGCATTTACCCCAAAGACCCATCAGCCCCGATCCCATCCCTTCTATCAGTAATCCCTTGCAAAGAATGTGATGCCTCCACCTTCGTAGAGTATCCTTGCCTTACGTATGATTTTTAAGTATTTCTATGTGTAACAGAAGGAGGAAGGCATTCAGTAATTCAACAAGTCTGTATATTGAAACGCTGTCGTTGGGTTTAGTTCTTTGCAAGTCGATGGGATGGTTGATATTGCCTAACGTACAGTGTACGTCACCACCACATTTGACCCTCTGTACATGGGAACTAGCTAGGAAAAGAACTTGACCTGTAAATATAGGATAAGCTGTACAGTGGTATACCATTGTTTACATAAAGTTACTTAGCTCTTTAGTATTTTTTTTTGCCAATATATTGCTGTACCATAGTTTTGATTAATGAGAAGAAGTCTATGTACCTTTGTAGTTTATATGGACCTGTTTACCTTGTAAGCCATATAGTTACAGTGATGCCAGAGTTAGGACTGACCATTGCACTTGAGCCCAGTCAAATGTCAGGAAATCACACTGTAATGCATCCTGGATATTCATCAGATTACAGCAGCAGTGCATGTTTTTGCCAATGAAGATGACCTTAAAGGATGCGTCATCTGTTAAAGCTGGAGGTTGAACTCTGCACTTCCATTCAGTCCTTTTGTTTTTTTTTACTTTTTCTCAACTTGGCATTCATTTTGAAGGTTTTGTACCTTTCCCTGTGCTGTGTTTGAACCTCCTGATGTGTTATAGGAAGCACATAATCAGTACATTAAGCAGACGGTTCCTTTGCTTCAGTCCAGTGTTAGTATTACTTTCCTAAATCCTAGGAGATCGCTGCAACGCGTTGTATTAATAGAGTGCCTCTGGAATAGTAGGTGAACCACAGATGTACAGGTTGAAATCTGTTCTCTTGTACAAAGGAGATTTAATCCTCCTCCAAGTATTGTCTCTGTTACAATTCTTGTAAATGTTTATCATGAATCCCTATGGAGAGAGAAAATAAATCGCTCATTTTGATTTTTCTTTGCTGCTGGTTTTTTTTTTTTTTTACATGATCACTTGAAAGTAATTTATCATCATTGATGTTTTAGTAAAACAAATCATGATCGATCTCTTGGTGATGCACAGCCAACAACAGAAATGTGGCTGTTTATCATGTTTAACAAGGTGTTGAATCGTTAACTTTAACAAGACAGCCCTCAATTACTCAACACATTAGTAAAACCGGTGAACGCTGATACTGAAAGCGGATTCTGCTGCTACTGTTTTCTGAGTTTATGGACGAGACGGTGGAAGAAGATACTGGATGTTGCTACAACCCCCGATGACTGACGCGCTGGGCTTTACTCTGCCTGGTTTTATGGTCCTTTGTGTTTTTGTTTCCACATTCACATTGTCTTTTCCTGTTTAGACAGAGGTTTTCAGTGCGGTAACCCCAACTCCACCACAGCACTAAGCATTAAAGTCTGTGCTCCAGCAGGACTGGGTTAATCTAACTGTACAAAATAACTTTTAAGACCAGAACGTATATTTACTGTTCTCATTTCACATTAAACCAACAACTGAGGATTTAACATGGCAAATACAGCAACATAATTCAGGTTTTCAGTGCAAAATTAAAGAAAGCTATGTTTTAGACAAATTAACTAAGCTACACATTATAATCAGACTGGTTACAGACGCATTAGTTAACATTGGGTGGACTGCTTACATTTGGAGCGAGTTGTACTGGTCCTATACTGTGGTGTGTTTGCTTGCTTAAACACTCCCAACTGTTTTTGGTGTGTTTGTACATGTATGTTTGTGCTAAAAACAAGAAAGACTGAAAAATGAAGGGTAAAGTCAAGATACAGAAACATTCATGAGTAATTTGTCATAAAATCACCAGCTTTGATAACATCTAGAAATGAATTCTTGGATGAGGAGAAGGAAAAGTAGACACATTTTACGTTATATCGACACGGGTTTGAAGTTCATGTTAACTTTTATGAGCAAAAACGTCTTTTCTATATGTGACGTGGGTTTGAAAAGTAATTAGTTCTGAGTTTAACATGAGAAGAAGGAACTAAATCCTCTTTTTTATTTTCTGCAGTTTATGTCCACTAGGTGTCAGACTGAGACATGACTGAACTGTACACTGGTTGGTGGAATCCTCTGATGGACATTTCTCTCCCCTTACAGTACAAATAGATGTTTATCATGTAAACAAGTTGCTTTAAAATCCAACAATGTATAATATGTAAGTTTCTGATTATGCAGTTGTGTCACTCAGCAATTAAGTTTGCAGTTAAGTACAACTCGATGAACCCTAAACCCTGGATGATTTTCTAGGTGTAAGGGCAGTTGTATCTGTTTGTTCAGTCATAGACCAAACATGTTACTTTACTTTTGACATTCAAGCTCAGTCTTTCTACAGTACACAGTGGAAAATACTGGAGCTCCAGTACCTGTCTTCAGCAAATGACTTTAAATGTAATTTTATTTATAGGAATTCCTGAATTTTATATTTTCAACAAAAGACAAAGGGTAGTTGTGTGAAAATGTTAAAGTTTACAAACCTGCTTGTCTTTTTTTCATACTTATCCAGGACTAGAAATGATCAAAATCACCCTGGTTATAGTAATGAAATTCACTCAAACACTGTTTAATAATCTGTTTATTTTATTTTACAGTTTTTGTGGTACCTGACCTGTACCAGCTTTTCTGAAATATTACTATAGTATCTGTTAGTCAGGTGTCAAACATCATCTGATCCAGGAGTACCTCAGTTTTATCCAGTTCATTTAAAGTGATCACTTTCATGTTAAATAACTTTTTGTTTTGTTTTTACGGTTTTACTCTGAACTAAAGCTAATACTTTTTTTTTTTTTTTCTTATTCAGAGGATTGTATGTGGATGTTTTAGACTTACAAATAAATTACCATCTGCTCTAATTTTCTACCTTCCTAAAGAAAATCAGAGCCATTCACTGGCTCCAAGTAGGAAATTATGATGAATAAGTGATGCACGATGTTATGGTCTAAAGTCGTTCACTATGGAGCCTCTGCATGTCCACATAAGACCTCTGCACTATGATTGAAAAGCAAAGGGACTCCCCTTTACTTTGCTTTTTTAAAGCATATATGTGTGTTATATTAGTGGGTCAAAAGTCTCAAAGTTTTAATAAGTACCTTTTTCCTGGAACCTGCAGCGTATACTGTAACATTCCACATGTTAACTGTGCACATTTATTATCCTTAAACTTGCATGCAGTTAGTGATCAATTAAAAGTCTATTTTTTGTTAATCCAGTCCGGTTTGGCCGTAATTATGGTTGTTTTCTGTTATTAACCCATAAAGACCCAAACATCCACAGGCATCCAAAATTATCTACTGATGTCAAATGTTTAATACCTGTTGATCCACTAATCCTATCAATACATGTAAATAATTGGTGTAAAATGCAGTTTGTCATCTTTTCATGGTCATCAGATATGATCTATTTGTACGTTCAGAGGCTCCATAATGAACGTGGAAACGCCGTTATCTTCTACATTGATTCACCAGTAAAACCCATGGAGTTGGATCAATGACAGTGGATGGAGACACTTGGTTTTATGTTCAATTAATGATAGATTTTTTTTTTTTTAAGTAAATTTTTCTAATAACCTTTGAATTTAGTCTGGGCTTTTATGAACATGTACATGATCAGCAAATTAAATCTAGAAAAAATACCAGATTTTACAAAGAAATGCAGAATAAAGAGGATAATATTACAATAAACAGTGATAAATCACTTTAGAAGGGTAATATAGAGAAAAAATAATTTGCGAACTGCCAAAGTAGCACAGCGTCTTTGAGTTTATGTAGATATATATTTTTTAACTTTTAGTTGTTTTTGTCCACTGGTTATTTGTTCTTTAGTTCATCACCCCTTTGTTGTTTTTTTGCATGTGATAAATTTCCTAACAGAAGTGTAGGCCAAAATGTATTAAACCCCAAAGAAAACATCATCTATATACATAGGAACTAGACACAGCTCTAGAATATAACAACCAATGTAACTGTGGAACTATTATGGACTTAAAACATCCACAGGCCTGGTTAAAAGTATTGTAACCTAATATTTTAATTTCATTTATCTTTAGGTTTTTGTCCTCCCTTTGATAAGCCTTCTTGTTATTTCTTTGTCCCTGTTATTTTTGAGTACATATATTAAAAAATAGAAATAAATCCAACCCTCACTCTTAAATGGGTCACCAGTGATGTGGTGGTTAATTTTCTCCTATAAAACCTCTCTAATCTACCCAGTCATTCTGATGAATTGACTATGAGTAATTAAATTATATGATCTAAATGAAATCATGTGCAATCACTGCAACAGGGCGCAGTTCTTTTCCATGTACACCAGTGAACGTCCACTCTAAACACAGTTTTATACTTGCAGTGCAGATAAAAGAACAGTCTGTGATAAAGTTTTTGGATAACTTTATTGAACGTGGTGAAACAGCCAATGCACACGCCACTAATATTTCACATCCACTCTGGCTTAAGCGAATTCTGAAACAATACTCTGAACTTCTCAAATACAGTCTTGTATCAGTAAAGGTACAAGAAAAGGCCACTGGGATTGTGTCGACAAATGAAGGTAAAATAAATGCTTTCAGCAAAGTCGCTCACCTTGAACTTCACACAAACAGGACACAATGAGCTGAAATAATGAGAACAACGAAACGTTTTGGTAAGGGCGCAATTTAAGGCAAGTTTACATTCTAGTTTGTCCTTCAGAGTTACAAGGCACCAGCTTATCGGAACAATTCAGTATGAGCCAGTAAATTATGTGAAAATGAATGTATGTCAAAAAAATCCAAAGTTGTTAATGACACATTTATCACAGGCACATTTGCTTCCACAGGCCACGTGACTTTACCAAATTAACCAGGTTTATTTGTCTCCTTAAAGTCATTTCCTCCTGTATTTGTGGGTCAAACTGTGGCCCAATTTCCTTTATGGAACCAAATAAACTGACAATGAGTGACCAATAAACCAAAACATCCTAGTTAATCTGGTAAAAATGCTTTATTGTAGAGGCCGCAGTATGAAACAGCAAATATGTTCAAATAGATTTCCTGTTACAGTGTTTTTCTGTAACAGGAAAGAAACATTGAATTGACACAGTTCCTATTGAAACAGCTTTCAAAGTGTGTATTGTTTTTACTGACTTCATTTTAAAGGCTTGGACGGGAAAAATCTGTGACGTTTCA
>JAPTMW010000002.1:19734012-19749077 GCA_029822955.1 Ostorhinchus angustatus
TGTCTGAAGGTGACTTGTAGGGCTGACCCATAAATCACAGGTTCATCATGTTGCAGGGCTGTATGATAAATATAATACACTGAATGAACAGAGACATGTGCTACGGGTAGGTAGGAAGGGGTCAATGTGTCATGAATGTTTTGAGGAAATTATTGTACAAATACAACTCAAGAGATTTTCACAGGGTAACTATAATACTGGCTTATGAGCTACTTTATGCAACATAGGAGGATTTAAGTAAAGGGCAGCCATGTTCCTCACAACAAGCATAAGTAACTAGAAAAATGTCAGATGAGAACAGACACATTTACAGAAGTAAGAATCTATCTCTGACAACCCCAACACTGTCAGGAAATTAATTGAAATGACACAGTCTAAGCTGATTATGACTATTAATAGCCTACAAAGTGACCAAATTATTATGTTAAATCATTAATAATAGCCTATATTACACAGGAGGCAAGATTATTGTACAAATACAATTATTATACAGCTGGCAACATTTGTCAGCGCAAAGAAATGCTTTCTTAGTCCATCTAAACCTGCTCTTTCACTAAATGTAACTTGTATGACTTTGGCACACACATAAAACCCACTTCAGTAAAAAATACTGAAATATGGTTCAGGTAAAATACAATGAGACACTAAATTAAATGGTGTCAATGCAGTGGTAATTGCCACACTAGTGTGTTTATTTATTGCAAATCATATCATCATCACCACATTATTGACCAATGTTATTGCACAGTGTTGATGTTCACTTTCACCATTAACAAAGTCCTTTCAGAAGGATACAGAATGATGCTCTGAAATCAATACAGATACTCATCTTTCTTGGGATCCTCCATGTAAAATGGAAGCTTGTCAAACAGCAAAGAGCAAAATGTAAAATGTATAGTGCAAAAAAAAAAACAACTAAATGGACTGATTAGTCAGTTTATCCATTAGTTTATTTTGGATCATAAAGAACAAATGTTACTCAATTTATGCTCTAAACACTGATATTTACTGGTGGTGGATGTAGTTTAAAATAATCAACAATTAATTAAAGTAGCTGACATCACAGCCAGTGTTATCTGTTGCTTTTATAAATTCCTTTGAGGACATTTAACACCTCTTCATAAGTATAGTTTGACATGGACTAAACCTCAACATAATCCTGTCAGAGCCAAACACACAGGAATGTAGCGCTTCAAAAACATTTTAGACTTCTGTGCAAGTTCTCATTTATGAAACTAGCACAAGGAAATATGTTTTTACTGGTTCAGAGCCAAGTGAAGTATTTCTGCTCATTACAACTGGTCTCTAAGAAGGAACGCCTTCACCAAAATGCCTTGTGACCATGTGACATCCTAAGCTTCGGAGGGAAATGTCTGGGTTCATACATTGTCCTGTAGTCTCCCACAGGATTACCCGTGTGGCGTCCTTCAAAGCTGAGCCGAGTCACTCGCTTTGATGGCTGATATGAGTGAGTCACATGTACTGCCACACCCACAGTGAACACAGGTGAGCCATGTTAGATAAATACCCATGAGACGAAGATCTGTCATGTCTACCTCTACCTTACACTTATGTCTGGTATTAGTAACTATAAAAGACCAGAAATACTGTTCTTAGGACATAGTAACAATCATTACCTAAAAGGGGAATAAATGATTCACCGGTATTATCAAGTGAGAAGATCCAAATGGGTTTTAGATCAAAGTAGGTATAATTTTTACTTATTATCTAAGTTACATGTCTTTGAATTAGCTTAAATTTACACTTTGTACTATGAGATCCTTTAGTCAAATAATGTTTACAAGTTACATAAGTGCTATAGCAACAACATGCAAATCCCCTGCTTTGAATAAAAAAAGGACAATATTTGCATTACTTATCATTGTGGAAACATAAAAGAAAAGTCAAACACAACAAACTGTGTGCTTCTTTAGTTTAACATCACTCCATTAGTCCTCTTAACTTCTTTCCAGTTTTGACATTCACACAAAATCAAACTAGTTTGAGTGTCACAACAGACTGACACGTGCTACTGTACAAATGTCTTGCCTCCCAAACCCACATGATGTTAAGCTTATATACACATTCCTCATCCACCAACCTGACAACACCTCCAGCATTGATTTATCTGCCAAAAATATCTCTCTTATTTTCTGCTTGAAGGGCACAAGGTTAACTGCCACATTTCTGGTACTTCCTCATAATATACAATGCTGTGCTGAAAACTTGGGCTATGTCTATTAGCCTATGTTTATTATTAGTCTATTAACTATGTTGTTTTTGTTGTAATGATCATAATAGTGTCTTTATTAAAAAAAGAACAACAAATAGAGGGAAATATTATGCACAGCATTAAAATCCCAAAAAAAATATTAACTACACAGCTTCTACAGGAAATAGTCAGTATTTAGTGTGATCTCTGGTTCCATAACAAAACATAAACCAAAGAATACAAAAAGTAAGAAAAGTCAACTGATGCATGATTTTACTACAATATACAGATGAATCTGTCTTGTTGGGAAGTGGATTTTCCATATGGGAAAGCTACTTTAGTCTCATCCGAGTTGTCTAGTAGTTGTGTTTCCAAACAAAGGCAAAACAAAAAATTTGACTTGCTTGAAGTGGTTTTTGTCTTTGTCAGTAAGCAATAATAGAAACACTGACATGGCAAATATTTACCTACCATGACGGAAGGTTTCCTGGAAAAACAACAAAATTCTCTACGTCCTCTACAACGTTTCCTAGAGCCATGTGTAACATAGTCTTCACCGCCACCTTCAGATGACATGATGCTGCTAGTTTTAATCGCTTTTGTTACGGCCCTCGTGCCATAACAGCTTTAAATCACTAAAGTTCATTTTGAATCTATTCTTCACACTATCTTTTTTGCTTCAAATTTTATAGAAACATGGCTGATGGAAAAATTCTTTAAATTTTTAAAAGAAAATCTGCAATGTTGTGTTGTTAGACATGCAATAGCTTCAACGCAACAGGAAAAAATAGACTACAAATGCCTGTGCCAAGTATTTAGGTTGCAGTAGTTGATTGTTTATTAGTATTACTGGTCAAAAAACAACCTCTGAGCATATTCTAATGACACCACTGCATTTACTCTTCGCCTGTATTTTCAGGCTGTATTAAGTATACTCCATGACGCATTCTGGCTAATCACAGGTGTTTTCCAGACAGATGATGGTGTGTGTGTGTGTGTGTGTGTGTGTGTGTGTGTGTGCGTGTGTGTTAAATCTGACTAACACTACTTACCTATCTCTGATTAGATTCTGACAGATGCGATCTGGACATATTTCTACTCTCACATCACAGACGCATGGAAAAATTGTTTCACTTATCCATCCCAATATGACATGGTACAAGGTTAATCTGTAATTATATTTAATATTTTAATTTAGACAGAGAGGACTGTAGAAGAAGAAAGGTGTGTATTTTCATTTTCTGGTGTATTTGCCCAGTGATTTAGGGTCCTTAAGACTGCAGAAATGACTGAATTCACAGGGGAAGCCCTGACGTATCAGTCCAACATCTGCTTTACTGACTGACACTGCCCTATCTTCAAATTATACGATATTTACAGATGGCAATGCCTGATACAGGATGCGTCTTAAATCTGATGATCGAGTTAGTGCTTTTTCAGCAGCTTTATAAGGGTTGAAAGTGAGTTATTAGTTTCTCTGACACAAATTAAAACAAAAAGTACTAAAAGTAAATGCACATCTGCCACAAAATATACAAAAAAAGTACATCAGCACAAGTGGGACATCTATGTAAAACATTGCCTTTTTTTTTTAAACAGGATTCAACGGGGTAAAATCACTATATTTTGATGTGACGTAATTTCATTTTTAATTTTCAGTTGCTGGTTTGTTCTTGAAGATGTTCAAACGTTGTCAAGCACAAAACCAGTCCAGTTTAACTTTGAAAAGCAACTAAGGATGAAAAATTTGAGAATTTGCATAGACATTTGGTTTTAGTGTTTTTTGTTTGTTTGTTTTCCAGACATATCAGGGCTGAAAGAGAGTTACTAGTTTCCCTGGCACAAATGAAAACAAGAAAAAAGAGACATGAAATTAACTGATTATCCAAGTTAATTATAACATAGGTGGCATTGCTTTTATTAAAAACCCCTCAACTACTGCCTGCAAGTATTTTAAGAAGCATATAACCACAGAAATAGAAGCAGGTTGTGTGTAAATGAGTGTTTCCAAGGACATTTGTGATCACTTTCCACCTCTGCCTCCATGTCAGTGTTGTCAGTGGGACCATAAATAACTCACTGTCCCCCTTCACTGTCGGTTCGCTCCTAATCACTACACCGCTGTGACAGATCCAAATGACAGAAGAGGTAATAAAAGTAAGGTTATACAGCTATGTAACAGTCAGACTGACGGTATTACAGCTCGTAGACACCCTGACATGGCCTCACCTACAGCGTATACATAACCTGCCCAAACGGCGCTAACGTCAAACACACCTTGACCGCGGAAAGTCACTCTGTACCACCGGTGTTTCAGTCCAAAACACGTATGTTTAGCTATCAAACTCCTGGATGTTAAACCCTTAAAAGTCTGGCACGGCTTTGTTAGCTATTTGTTTACATATAGGACCACGTTTAGCTCAAGGAGAGACCGAAACTCGTCTTACCTGTGAGGAAGAGGAGGAGGAGGAGGAGGAGGTCGTTTTCCGGAAGCGGCTAACTAACTAACTAACGTCCCGCTAGCTTAAAAAAAACGCCGATATCTGGTTGAAATGAGTAGAAAACGGCGTTAAAACAGCTCTGAGATTGAGCTAAATGTTCACCTCCGACTTTGCAGGGCATTTTACCGCATTGCTGAGGCTGAATGGTCCCGGTGAGTCCGTCCCAGGTGGAGTTGAGCCTCCTGCTTCGGACTGGGCGACTTTCCCAGTTTCGAGCAAACACACACGGAGCACAGGAAGAAGAAGGAGCAGGTGAAGTGTACACAACACACACACACACAACACACACAAGTACACAAAGACACACGACACGGCGCTCTGTTACCTGCAGTGTGTGTCCGTGATGCGGCTGTGGTCCTGCTCCTACAGACTGTGTACAATAACAACATCTATTATGGTTCAACTGGAAAACAGATACAATGAGCAGAGGTGGAACCATCACAAGTACTGATACTGCACTGTACTAATACTACACTGTACTAATACTGCACTGTACTAATACTGCACTGTACTGATACTGCACTGTACTAATACTGCACTGTACTAACACTACACTGTACTAATACTGCACTGTACTGATACTGCACTGTACTGATACTGCACTGTACTAATACTGCACTGTACTAATACTGCATTGTACTGATACTGCACTGTACTAATACTGCACTGTACTAATACTGGACTGTACTAATACTGCACTGTACTAATACTGCACTGTACTAATACTGGACTACATGAATGAGTACTGCATTCAAAACCTCAAGTAAAACTGTGATGGAAATAATGCACATATTATACTTTGAATGTATATTGGCTATTTTATTCTATAATGATACATTCTATTTAGAGGGGTTTTATGTTGTATATACTTGTTTTTTGGATTCATCTGCAGGTATGGATGTTAAAACTCTACTAAAACGATACACATTAAATTATTCCTGTTAGTGTTTTATCAATATGTGCTCGTTTTTGTTCATATTACTGCTACACTAATGTTTGTTATGTTCTGTTAAGATTATTTAACTACTGTATACTGTTTGCTGGTTTATTCTGCCACAATGCATCATATTAAGAGTTTTTTTTTCTTTTTAGTCCAAGAAACAAGATTGAATCAAGTTGTTAGTGTTTTTCCACTATATACTTGTTTTTTGTTCATATTAATGCTGCAGAAATGTATATTGAAACTGTACTAAAATGCATGCAAGAAATGATTCTTGTTAGTATTTTATGAATATGTACTTTTATTGGATTCACATTACTGCTGTACTAATCTCAATTTTATGTTAAGATCATTTTAAATACTTTATACACTGTTGGCTATTTCATTCTGCATTGATGAATCATAATAAGAGTTGTTTGTTTGTTTGTTTGTTTGTTTGTTTGTTTGTTTGTTTGTTTTTTTAATCCAAGACAGAAGACTGAGTCAAACTGTATGTTAGTGTTTAAATATATACTTATTTTTTGATTCACATTACTGGTGCAGAAATGTATGTTATACTTTAATGATGTAAATGTTTATCTATTGGACATACTGCTGGCTAGTTTAATCTACGACTACAATGTACTAAACTTACCTCCTTTAAGTTTCCAGTTTTTAAATATACAGATTGTATTTTTTTCTTTCATTTTTTTATCATGTGTGCTGTATGTGAAATTTCTATTATACTTTTGGCTGCAGGTACGAAAATACATTTCATTGTGCACTGTACTATGTATAACTGGGCATATGAGGACAAAAATATTCATCACATTCATCTATTTAGCATTTTCCAGTTAAGGATTTTTTTAACATTTATTTAGGCTGCTATACAAAATAAAATTGAGTAAAACTGTCTGCAGAAAAGGATTCCTGTCAGAGTTTTACCAGTTTGGACTTGTTTTTGGATTCTTATTACTGCTGCAGAACTGTATTATATTATATTTAAAGCTAAATGGTTAACATTGAGCTCATTTTACCTACTTTTGGCTTGTTTACTCTACAACAATGCATCATATTCATCTATTTTCATGTTGGTGTTTAGATATATACTTAAATTTGGACTCATACTGCTGCAGAAGCGTATGTGACATTTTACCACTGTAAATGTTGATAGTTGAACTCATTTTAACTACAGTATATACGATCGGCTAGTTTAATCTGCAACTATTCATTATATTTATCTGCTTCAACCCCTCTACGGTTTTTCATTGACCCCCCACAATCCTTATTACATAGTGAAGCGATATACACTACACACATTGCAACAGTGGTGTATATGAAAGCCTCTATCTCCCATAAGGTTAGACCCAGAGCTCTGAAATGTCCTCTAAGGGTAGATGACAGGATGTAGAAGATGTGTGTTGATAAAGCATAAAAATTTGATATATTTTAAACAAGGTCAAAATCAGTTTTTGAGTTATGTGGGAACTGGTGTGATGTAGGCTCTGTTTTTTTTACCACGTCAAACAAATAGTTGCAGACAGTAGAAGATGTTACCTTTCCAATGAGGTGTCACACTCCCATTTATGCCTCACACTTCTGTTATACGCTTAAGTATTTGTCCAACAAGTCAAAAATGCAATGAAAAAAGGCAGATTTCAGGTAAAATTGTGTGGGGAAAAAAAGATGCCTGTCTTTTTTTTTTTTTTTTTTTTTTATAAATGTATACTTGTATTTAGACTCAAATTACTCCTGTAAACTTTTTAAGTACAGTTCATTTTAACTGCTTTGTTGGATACTTTAAAGTACAACAGTGCATCATCTTTATGTCAATGCATTTTCCATTGAAATAGTTTTTGTATTTAAAGATTGAAGATAATTTCCTCAACCCATACATTCCAACGTTCTACATCAACACATGTGAGGTTCATTTTCACTGGACAGGGATGGAGACAGGAATTTCTAATAAACTGTAAGAATTTTAAAAGTACCGTACAGTATTTGCTTCTGAAATGCTGTGGAGTAGAAGTATAAAGCTGGATGAAATGGAACGTACACCTCCAGTGTGTATTCAAAGAGTATTTGAGTAAGTGCACATGTGGCGCAAATTATACAGGACGAGTTCAGCAAAAGTGCATTAGCCAAAGTGGGACGTCTACGTATAAACATTGCCTTTTTTAACCGGATTTGACGCTTTAGAAGGAACATGCTTTGGTTTGATTTAGTATGGTTCTTAATAGGCTATGAATAAAGAATCTAAACTACAAGAGTGAAGTAAAGTTAATTTGAGGCAATTTTTCTTTCAGTAGTAGTTTACAAGCTGGAGAACTTTTTTGCAAGGGACTACTTTCATACAGCACTACTAAATAAAATAAATAAATAAATAAATAAAAACATAAATAAACTCACTTGGAGGCAGTATCCAATTTTGCTCTGCACTGTGTTACATAGACCATGAATGTCAAACTCATTTTAGTTCAGGGACGACATACAGACTAATTTGACCTTAAACTGGCCAAACCAGTAAAATAACAGGATAATAATTATAAATAATGACAACTCCACATTTTTCTCTTTGTTTTAATGCAAAAAACCCCCCATAAAATTACAATCTGAAAAATGTTTATATTTACAAACTATCCTTCCACAAAAAATGAGAATAACTTGAACATCCAATTTTAACAGTATTATGCCTCAACTTATCATTTATACATGTGCATTGCAACTTCCAGATCGCAGTGGATCTACAAAGGCACAAAACATTTAATAGCAGGCATCTGGAACTGAAAAATACAGCATTTAACTTTATGATAAAAACAACTTGTCAAGACTCATTGACACCCTTGAGAGTCTGTGTAATTTTTTGCGCTTTGTAAATTTATCCCATGAGCCAGATTCAACCCTTTGAAGGGCTGGTTTTGGCCCGTGGGCTGTACATTTGGCACCCCTGACGCAGCAGCTAATGCACACATGCCTTAATCAAAACACTTTTATTCATTCATTCATTATGCATATGACTAAGAAACACTTGAGTTATGGCAAATAGCACAGAATAACTCAGGCTGGGCTGTTGAAAATGCTGCTTTTATTTAATTTTTTCTATATTATATTATCAACAAAATAATTAAGTGAATGAATGACTGTGATATCAAGTCTAACTAAATACCAGTTTGCTTCAGCTCTGGTGTTACAATGTGTGGTTTATATCCACTTATAAATGCACTTTATAAGCAGAAAAGCCCTGCTGGTGTCAGAACTGGTCCAGTTGAAAGAGCTGTGACACATGAAGCGCAATACCCCCTGCAGAAGGGAAGGGAAGTCTCTGTGCCATAAAATCTCTGTGAAAGCCTGTTTCCACCAGGATTTATAGCTGTTGTAGGAAACCTCAATACAAAGTGACATTTGCTGATACAAGCCCACAGAATGAGACACTCCATGGCGCTAATACAGATGTCAATTGGTCTGTATTTCATAAAACAGCCAGAAAGCACTGCTGTTTGTATCCTTTTAGTCTGAACTACGTGACAGTGATGATGAGGAAGTGACGTCACATTCGTAGCTTTAAAAAGACTTTCATTCACTTCAAGGCAGTTTTTCATCTTGAATCAGTAAAAATGTAGCGTTTACATTCATTGTTAGTAATAAACCAAGCAAAAGTCTTATTTTCCAGTAGACATGCCATAAAATAAGCAAAAGCTAGTCCATCAAATTTCTAATTTACCTGTATATACTGGAATTATGGAAAGCTTTTCAGTTTCTTGAACACATTTATAATCTTTCACCTTTACCTCACATAAGTCATTGTACATCTGTGCAACTTCCAGAACATTACTGCTTCTTGTTTGGCTGTAGACCATATTAAACAGACTTTAATATGCAGCTAAAAGGCAAAAACAATCGACCCTATTACTGGAATCAGTTTAATACTTGTATTTTTTGGACACATGTCACAATCACAGTTTACACCAAGTTGACAGTCTAATGGTGTGTAATACATGTGGGGGAGATTTTAGACAAGGGATTCCTCCACACCCTTTGGTATAGATGAGAAAGAGTGACACCATGTGTTTACATGAGGTATTGTCTTATTTTTAATGAGGATATTTTTTGTTTTTATTTTACAAATTGTTGCATATTGTAATAATCTCAAGTTTAGCAGCTCATTTGTTATTAACTGTTTAACAAAATGAATTAGTTTATCTTAGACTTTAAAATAATTAATGAAAACATCCTCATATCTCAATGGTTGGATGCAAATTTAAACTTTATCATATTTTTGTGCAGGCATCTTCCTTTTTTTTTTTTGCACTGTTTTCTCTGTTTCACAGCATTGAATTTGGCCTCCGATGGGAAACTTGGAAACGGGGTGAAAAGACGGAGACAAGATAAACACCAACCTAACAATACGACACATCCTGACACTGTGTTTCTCCTTTTCTCTCGCACAAACACAGAATGAGCCCCACAGCTCTGTGTTTGAGCTCCAGTACCTACAAACAAGAAGAAGGCTGTTTGTCTTTCCTGGGATCAGTAAACATCCTCAACACAAACAAGTTCCTCTGGAGTGAGAGAGGAGAATATCACACCGTCAGGGCAGCTGCACTCTCACTCCACCGCAGCCTTTGATGTGCTTCAGAGAAAGCTGATAATGAAGGCTGCTTACATCTAATTCTTTTAGTTGGAGCGTGGATGTAACAGGTTGCTGATACTGTGTTCTTATTGTCTTGTTATGATCTGGGGGACGTGTTCCAAAACTGACTTGAAAGATTAAAACCTTTATTTTGACATTGAGAGATGAAAGTTATAGTGAATTAGTAATCCAAATATGCTCAAAATCGTGACATGCAAATGTAATATCCACTTGAAGGAGCCGCAGTTTTTTCATTAAGTTAAAATGCATCATAATATAGGCACATAAATGAAGCAATGATCTGCAAATGATATTGTCCAGATGTACAGGGGTGTGCATGTAGACCCCAGCATAAATCAGATCATTAGATTTATATTTCCACAGTCACCTTTCTTACTATTGTTAAATGTCTGATATTTTCAGCCTTAATACTCAGGATACATTCAGTCTGTAGGTAAAAAGTGGCCAAAATCTGATCCTTTTATGACTTCTTTTTTTATCAAGGGAATGTGAATAGTGACACATATGTAGTCAGATTTTTTTTCTATTCCAATTTGAGATACTACCATATATAGTTCAAAATTTTAATTTTGCAGAATTTGTGCAACTTTCATGTCGCTCTAGATTGGGATTTGTCACTCATATATTGTAAAATAATTCAAATTTAGCTCTATCATAAATATTTATAGCAGTAAATCAAATATACATATAAATACATTACTAACATAAAACATATATAATAGTAGAACCCTTATAGGGACCAGCACTGTGATACTTAAAAATAAAAAGTACATAAAAGTAATGATTTAATGAACAACTTTTACTTCAGTAGAGTATTTTCACAGTGTGGTGTTAGTACTTTAACTGTTCAGTTCAGAACTAGTTTTGACAGCATTAGAAAAGAAAATCATGTGAGTATCCAGATGAAAGACCAGATCTGTGTAGTAAATGCAGCTCTATTTAGTGTGAGTGACAGGCTCTGCGGTGTGATAAGCATCAGCGGGCATGTTTCTATTGCACACATGCAGATTAAGAGATACACAAGAATATTTGTTATTTTGTTTAACTGTTGCTAAGGAGAATTCAAGGACACTTAAATCTGCAGCAGCTTGCAAGCCCACCACACCCCCTCCTACCCATGGACTCTTCAGGCAAAAATCCCTCCATCTTGCCCTGAGCAAGACAGCGAGGCATTTGGTTCAGGCCACAGCTTGCACCGCCGCCCCTGGTCCTGCACGGCCTCCACATGATGGCTTTTAATCGGTGACTTATTATAAGACTAAACCTCGTCAACCACATTGACAAATGTTGTGGCCTCGCAGTCATTTGTAGACTTTAACTACATCTGTAAATATTGTCAGTTGTGGCTCATTGTGTCATCATTCATTATTTGTGTTAATATAAGACAGAAAGCATACATTCTTTCTGTTTTTTGATTAAAGATGTTGCTATTTTGTTCAATTCTGAGGACAACACGTTTGATTGTGTATATATGAAAAGATTCTTTCCAATTTGTCCTGTGCAAATATGTTTTACCCCAGATGATCTTCAATGGCTTGCTTGTTTGTACCTGCCGTGTCGTTCTGCTCGTCCTCCCAGCATGACTCCCTGTAGCCCAGGATCAGCCTCTCCAACATCAAAAGACCTCGGTAATTCTTATCAGATAATATTCTTGTCAGCCATGCCTCCCCTTTGAGTCCAGCCTCTCACTCTGTTGACCTGGACCATGCACACTGTTGCTCATGGCCCTTTGGCCTTTCCTCGTCTTATCACCATGATGGCCAGGCCATGATAAGGCAGGTCCAGCCTCGGGATAGAAGGAGGGTGCTGTCCACTCTTTTAAACCTCCTCAGCTGCATAACTTAGACACTTCAGGGCAATAAAGAGTTATCTTCAGCTCCATGTGCTGTGCTTTCTTGTACTACACTTCCCTCACAAGTACATTACAAGAACAAATTAAGTTACACACCAGTACAACAATGTGGAAATATGAACAAGTTAAAGTCCTGCATGAATATCCCAATTCAGTAAAAGTACATATTAGCAAAAAAAAATGTATGTAGAGTATTGAAATAACAGTAAATCCAGTGATTCAACTGAAATATATATATATATATATATATATATGACATCTTTTCACTATTAGTGTTGTCTCATTGTGTTACAGTTGGTTCAATTGGATTTAGTTCATATCCAATTTTATATACAACAACACCAGATAAATTTTAGGACTTTTCACATTGTTAATGGGACAGGAAAGATGAGAGGTAAACTCACTATTGGTGGAGGTGTTGTCTGACATGTAAAGAGACTACAAACTGTTTGAAAGATGATGAAATCCAAAAAATGTTGGAATAATATGTTGTATTATGAACATTTATTATTTTATCAATTGTGTAAAATCTTTATCTTAAAAATAACCAAAACTGTCAGACAAATGGAGTGGAGTAAAAAGTACAATATTTGCCTGAGATGTAATGGAGTATAAGCAAAAGTTGCCAAAAAAACAACAGTAGAAGTGCCTCAAATTTGGATGTAATTGTAGTTCTTGAGTAAATACACTAAGTTACAAACCACCACATCTTCCAGTTCATGCAGAAGGACAAAATCAGTCTCAGTTTTTTATGATTGTTGTTACGTTTTGGTTTCACGCACCTGATCTTCTCTATATTCAAAACTACTCACCGCAGCTATGTATTTAGCACTAACATGTGACGAGAGCATCTGTATTGGTCTGCATTTTTACCGGCGGGGCAGACAGACAGGGAAGACTGGTGTCCAAAGTCACGACCCTGCCCTGACCTGGATGAAGGAAATGGTCACGCTGCTTCAGACAAAGCAGGGCAAAGGAGAGTCTGAGGGGCTGGCTGGTCAGCCTCTAACAATGGGTCCGTGCTCTAAGACCATGGGCCACACAAAGGCTAGAGAAACCCCCTCCTTCCCTCTCCCACATTGCAATAGCGCTGGCATTTCACACTGGCCTGTGAACAGCCATTCAATCAAACTACTGTTTAACCTGACCCCTGGCCTACACAGAAATCAAGATGAGTCTGGTGGGATGTTTTTAGATAAATGACCTGACCGACCTCTCTCTAAATCAACCACGTCACTCCACAGCCTTTGCTCGACATTATATTTACATCAGCTTAGACTATGTTGAATGCAGTCTTACGTGTCTCATCATATCTGTAGATTCCTTAAAAGCATGTAATCAATAGCCATCCAATAAATAATGTGTCTAGTGATGGGTGTTAGGGGCAATAGCTCCCTGGGGAACTAGAGACATCAGCAGACCCTTCGTCTGGGTCAACTACCCTCAAGCCAGGGCTGAGAAGATCGACCACATGACCCTCTCTCTAGTCAATGGACTGCTCCTCCCTTCTACCTGTACATGGCTCGGATCAAGGTGTGGGGGCTGCATATCAAACAGACTGGCCCCTTTGATGTGGATGGAAACACAAACACTGATTTGAGCAGAGTCGTAACAGCTTATTTGTTCCCTTTAGTCATTCATTGAGCTCATTGTTGAATGTGTATGTCTTCAAAGGAGGGCTGCATGCAGCGGTGGTACAGTAGCTGTGGAGGCCCTGAGAGGACCCTGTGCTGGTCAGTTGTGGGGAAGGCCATCTGGCTTCCTGTTCCTTAGATTTGATATTGATTTATTGGCTGTACATGGGAAGATAAGGGGGCACCAGCTGCCAGAAGCCCAGAGCTCTTAGTTCTGTCTACATCCTCACAAACAATGGGCCTCCTGGTCATCTACATCCTCACTAAATAAATGATGTGTCAGCCCTTGTTAAGTTTTACAAGTAAATGTATATAAATAAATCAACAATAATCTGTTTTTAATAGGTTCAAATTAAAATGTTATTAATATTGACACAAAAATGCATTTTTCTTGTCCCCCAAAGGTGACGTTTTTAAATAGAAGCATCAAATGTGGACATATTAATGCAAAATTAGTGTTTTAATTTATGGCGAAGTGCTTTAATCCATCATTACACAGATTAAGTCTGTAAGGCTACATTTATGGGCAATTTTACACTTTATACACTATATTTTAGCATATTTATTGGTCTGGAGTGCTGAGATAACAGCAGTTTGAATGTTTGCTGTAACAAAGATTGTTCCCAGTAATGAGGTGCAAAAGTGCATTTATTATTCCTAACAAACACTGACAACCTTTCACAGTTTAACCCATCACAGTAACCATTAATTCAAAATTAGGCTCTTATGCATAACAAGTCGCTCATTCCTGTTAAGTGAGCCGGAGAGTGCGGCAGTTTGGCCTGAGCCTTATAGGCAGAGGTGTCGACATGGTGCCACAGTGAATAAGACCATGCCTCATTTTTCTCACCAGTGCAACCCCCCACCCTTAAAAGACACACTCACATACAGACAGGCTCTGGTGTCACCAATTCAAACCCATTCCCATTCCCCTTCCCTACCCCCACACCTTTCTTCCCTTTCTTCTCTCCTGCCAACATAAGCCTGTGATGTGACTGTCTTAGATAATGAGGTGAGAATTTTATTGCAGCAGTCTGTGAGCCTGGCACCAGTCTGTGAGGATAACAGACCTGGACCTCGGTGAGTCCTCACTGGTCTCAGGCGCCCTCTGTTGACCGCTGAGATTTTGAACTGGATACACACTCTTCTCTCCCAGGTCTCCCAGCAATGCACATCAAAGTGGGAGATCAAGGGTTGACTTGCGCATGACATCCAGAGAATGACAATGCCTCAGTCAGTCTACAACTACTGCTACGTGCCCGTCCTAGAGACACAAAGGCAGGCAGGCAGCTCCCG
>JAPTMW010000002.1:19836347-19852298 GCA_029822955.1 Ostorhinchus angustatus
TTGTTCAGCCCCACACAAACACTGGACATGGAGTGGGAGGAAATCAGAATTACAGTAAAAGTAAACAAAAGTTTTTAACATCACACTTAATCCTCGAGGCGGTGTCAAATAAAAAAAATCAAACTGTGGCAGTTGGGGTCAGATGACACATGAGCATAAACACCACTAGACTTGAACATACATTTCTGGAATATTCTTTACAGTCTGACAGATTCGTTCACAGTGTTCAATTTAAAAATACACTCCCACAAATCACAGCAATGCATTCTAAATTGCCCTGAGCACAACAAAATGTGCTGAAAGCCAAGTCTGCCAAATCCACAGCACTGCAGTATACCCATGACTGCTGAACTGGAGTTCACCACAAGTTATCCATTTGGATATGATACTGGCTGGTCTGATCTGCTGGTCTGAGTTGTGTGTGTGGATGTGCATGTGTTCGTGGTTGGCGTGAGTGGAGGTCTCTAGAGTTCATGGGAGATGAAAGAGGGTCCTAATGGTGTCTCTGTGGGCTCCAGGCTGACATGGGAGAGAGTGTGGCTTTGAGAGCGAGAGAGTGTGTGATAATGAGAAGGAGGAGCTTTCCCCTGAGCCTGGCCCTCTCCCTGCTCTGAGCTCTGGCTTGGCAGTGTTGAGTCCCCTGGTTCTGCTCCAGCCACAGCCCCAGTTCCCCCAGCAGTGCGCTCCTGCTTGTTCCTCTCCCAGGCAGAGCTCAGCTTCACAGCCAGAGCCAGCAGGTTTTTCCCCAGGAACACTGTGGACACTCGAGGGTCCCTGTACCACAGCATGCCTGTGCCTCTCAGGGCCAGGGTGAAGATATTGATAGTGACCAAGCTGAGCCATGGATACAAAGCCTCCTTTCGGGCCCCTCTCTGACCTGGCAAACCGGCAGCCCCCAGCTCTGTGAGGGCCACGCATGGCAGCAGCAGAAGGAGGGCATAGCAGTAGAAGAAAACCAGACCCTCAGCCCAGATGGGTAGCTTCTGCTCTATGGCTCCTACAGCCCCCCCAGCTGGTCCTCCTTGAGCTTCCCACAGCCCTGCCTGGAGGTCCAGCACATCCAGCAGGTCAACCACCACCCACAGGAGCCGGCTACGTACTTCCTGCTTCCTGCGCTGCGGGGTCATGCTGTCAGCTCCCGTCAGGATGAGGAACAGGGAGGGCAGGCAGATGGACAGCAGCAGCGTCAGGGTCTTCCTGGCCAGCGGGTCGGGCGGTCTGCGCTCCTGCCTGTAGTTGTGGCAGACGAAGAAGAGCTTGAGCTGGAGTAGGGACAAGAAGAGGAACCAGAGGGCATTGGCAAAGCCACGTCGTGGAGACCGAGCCTCTGAGACCACACCGGCTGACACAAAGCGCAGCGCAAGAAGGAAGCCCACGTCACCTAGCAACACTGCCGCACACTGCCAGACGCTTGGTCCTGGAATACCACGAGCCCCCAGCATGCTCTGCTCCAGCAGGTAGAGGTCGACCACTGCCATTGTGCTCACCGTGACCAGGGTTGATACGCACACCTGGGGCGTGGGCACCATGCCTGAAAGACACAGAAACACATGCACAGTGGAAATCGCCGCTTTCCATACCACAGAATTCAAACCCTGCTCACATCGCTCAACACACAGCCATCTGTCCCCAGCAGAAGAGAGAAATTTGCAAGATATGTATGTGGTTGTTTTTTTCAGTTTAAATTTAAAACCAAATGTAAAATAGTTTGATGCTTGTTGCTATGGTTAAAGTCATTGGCTGCCTAGTAAGCAGTGAGCGCCCTTCATCTTTGGCCAGAGCTACATCTACCCTGGCTGTACAAGCAGAGAAGCCTGCTAAATTGTTTTTTTTTTCCCCTCTGCTGCTCTTTGAATTAAATAGACTTCATTTTACATAAATGCCCTGACACTGCCTCTTTGATTCTATGATTTTCCCAAGTTTTCCGCTCGTACTTTTTTCCTCTTTATTGTTGCTGTTTGTGTTCTTTTTCATACTCAGTATATCCATTATTAATTAACTGTGTTCAGGCATGCTAGGTGCCCTGTCAAACCATTTTGCTTGTCTGTATTGTCTGCTTTGTCTGTACACATCCTGAGCTGCAGTCTTTAATCATCATAAATTCTTCTCATTTCTGATGAATATTGATAACATAAAATTTGTTTAGACATTAATTTGACTCATGTCTTTGTGTACACATTGTGTATGTGGGCAAGTGCACGCAAGCAATGCTAATTTGGCTGAATAGGTTCATTTTTTTGTCACAGCTCATATCTCAGCCACTGACAGTATAAACCTCAGTATTGATCTTGGCGTGAGAAATGATCATTGACTTTACAGTGTAATCGAAAAAACGTCTCTTTATAGTATTTAGCTGAAAAGCAACGCACAGACCGCTGGACTGTGTGTTATCTGCTCAGCAGCACTCGGAGGGTGTCAACCCATCAACAGGATCAATGACATTATAATATAAAATCATTACCAACTCAGACGTGTCATAATGGCAACAGTTGAGCGTGATCGAGCGAGAGATTGTCAGGATGATTGCAGCCTCTGAGAAAAGTCTGCCAGTGAAAAATGTGTATTGATATCTTGCCGATGGAAGACGCATAACTTCCCTCACTGTAAGACTAACAGGAGCTCTGCCATCTCCTCAGTGCTGTCTGAATCATTGAAGAGGGCTGAGGAACTCCACTGGGTAAAAAAGTGGTTCTGAGATTGTGTGTGTGTCTGTGTGTGAGAGAGAGAGGGAGAGAGAACGAAGGAAAGTGAGAATAAGCACAAGATTGGGAGTGAAAGATTAATAGGCCTTTTGGCTGTCTACATGCCTAATAAAGTGTTACTGCATGATGGTAATAGTTCATAAATAAGCTCAGGGGGAGAGGGGGTGAATGTGATGAAGAGAAAAAGAGTCAAATGCAGATACAAAGTGACTTCCACCCACATGTACAGAGACAGGCATTATATGAGCAACCAAGGTCTGGTTGAATCCAAATGTATTCATCAGCAAGAGTATTGAAATATCAGAGATATTACATTTTGTTCTGAATCCGATGAATCAAAGACGGGGGGAAAAAACTATCTCGAGTGATTAATCCGCTCCAAGGCATGGTGGGAGGACAGGCGTGGATCATGCCAGCATTCGTAATATCTGATTGTCTATGAAGCCTTTTTGTCTCACCGCGCCTCGCAACCTGATTATCATTCCCCAAAAGTGAATGAATTTCACCAAGCTGTAGATTGAGAGGATATTAGAATTTAGATTTGTTTTTTTTTCTTTGTCTTGGGGGGAGTCTTCCTGCAGAAGGGGAGGGCAGAGAGGTTTACGGTCACTGTTGTTGCTGGCTTTCTTGAGGAGCCAGTGCTTAACTTATTCTACCTGTGCTATAAATTTCACCCTAGAAATCTCTCCCGTCAGGCCTTGTTTGTGTTTTGACTCCCTGTCAGCGCTATATAATTTATTCTGTTCTGAGTGAGGCACCGGGATGACAGCCCATGTGTCCACTCAGCTCATCAATAATGACCAAATTCATCATTTCCCTGTCAGGGAAATGACACCTCTGTTGACAAGGTGAGGCAACCTATTTCAGTGTAAGCATGAGTAATGGCATGTAATAGTTGGCAGTGAAATTCCTGTTCATTTTACTTTATTCTAGCTTCGGGTTTTGCTTTGCAATGAAAATTCACTTTTTCACCCTCACAGATATACACGTGGAAGTGAGCAATGTGTCTAAGTAGCAACCGAAAAGGAGGGGGAAAAATACTCTGGAGGTGTTTACAGCACACTGGAGCTGACAGAGATAAAGCAGGAGGCGGGGTTGACACTGGCATTTGTTTTCTATTAATATTGGGTGATTTCCAGGTGGACAGAAATCCATGTTGAGCTAAGAATAATTTGTCTACCCTTACAGTTTATCTCCATAAACACCCCGCATGGAGCTCCAAATTATCACCAAGACCTCGCCTCTAAACACACTCCTCACAAGTTATCACAGGTGACACTTTAACCACTGAGGGCGTCAGGATGACATCTATGCCATTATGTACGAAGTAATTAATTAATAGAGAAGCAGGCAGTGTGCAATCCCAGATAATGCACTGCTAAATAAATCCTCTCTCCAGACCTTTCAGCCACATGACTCAAACATCTGTTGATTTATCAGGTAGCACCCAAAGTGTAGCCCGAGGTGCTTGTTGTGCCAATTTCGCAGTTAACAGGTTTTTTTTCTTGAAATGTGGTTATCATTAGCTGCCCAGGAAGCATCCCTGCTGCTGCTGCGCATCCTCATCTTGCATCCTCCGGCAATTTAACAATATCTATTAAACCGCTTCTCCGCAACACCTGTTTCATAACTGCCCTATTATAAACGGCAGGTATTGTAGGTTTGTCCGTGCATGGGTGAGAGTAAAGTAAAGCTGTAGTTACCCAAACCATTCGTCTTGCACTCGGGCTCGATCCTTCTGGCTTGATTTACAACAAGCAACCAGTTTCCCCCCCAAGTAGAAGCTCCGTCGGTGACCAATAAAGTGTCTTTTATTGTCGGGCTCGGTGATAAAGTCTCTCCTACAGTCCTGGTGTTTGTGAATGGTCAGCCTTTAGGTTGTGGCTCATCTTGAGGATTTCACAGGGAAAGTCATTGCACTGCCACAGCGAGCAGACCCGACTTTGCAGGAGCAGAAATCCGGCTCATACTTATCAGGATTGTGAGCTCCGTCCAGATCTTGCATGGCAGGTCTCCTCGGCCCTGGGGCTGGCAGCCTCCGCGGTGGATGCAGGGGGCTCTGTCTGGATCCGAATCCCGGATCTGTCACCTCCCGCAGTGTCCGGGGCTGCAGCTGTCGGATGTTCTTTCGGGCAGGAGCCGTGCCGGGCTGCTCCGGTCGGGCTCCGGCTGTGCACAGCAGCTGGGAAGTCGATCAGAAGTGGAGCAGCATCAGCGGCGGCTCCGGTGTCGGCGGCGGAGTCTTAACGCGCATCCGTTCAAGTGAAGACCGCAGACCGTTTTTCCAAGGAAGATGGCTCATGGGAGAGGAGGCAGAGCGGTGCAGAGGAGAGGAGGACGGACGAGAAACTCACGCCGAGCGAGTTTGGTTGTGGTGTTAATTTGTAAGCAGGTTACGTGCTCCACTCCAGACCTCCCACCCTCCTCTTTTTTCCTCTCTCCACTCCCCCGGTTTCTCCTCCTCTCCTCGACCATCAGCTGTTGAAGTTTAGCTGGAAGGAGATGAATATTTACGAGCCCCCAGTTACAGTATACTCAGTCCTTATGGTAATCGCGATGATGCCACTTGCAGAAGATTAGACTTGCATTGTTTGGAAGCTGGCTGCTGCTGCCTTATTTACCCTTCCTCTTTTGGAAAAAAAGAGGGAAGGAACTGGAGCGAAAGATGCCTGTAGCCTGTAGACACATTTAGAGCTCAAAAGGCAGATGTTACAACTTTAATTAGTCCTCCTTCTGTCTGCTTACAGTCTTAGTCACACAAGGAAATCATCCCACTGTTGTAGATTAACTCATTACAGTCGGCTTACTGCATACTTAAACAGAAGGATTGGGAATTTCTGATCTGGTCCAAAATAAATCTTTTGGAAGCAGTTTAAAGGCTGCTAGCTGCCACAGTCACTTCAGAATTTAATTTTGGGTCCTTTGTCAGGCATAGATGGGATTTAAAGGAATTTCATGGCGTCACCTTGTCCTCAAGGTCCTGCTCCTTCAAGTGGATCTGTAAGCATGTCAGTGTGCACCTTTAGCAGATCTGGTCCTCAGCATCCTCGATCTGGGGCTCACACTGAGCCGGGTTCATTTTAGAGTGAGAGGTTTAATCAGACTGGTGAGAAAGGGGATGGAGAGTCATCTTTCTTGTCAGATTCAGCTATGCGCTCCGCTGGTTTCCAAGAGAGGAGAGATTTTCTATTTTCCTCACTTCAGCGTGAGGTTTTTGTTCTGTTTCACCCTTCTTCTTTCTGTTGCATCTCTGTCACCCCTCTCTTCATTCCTGCCACTATGCTATCCCCCCTTTCTTTTTTTTTTTCTTTTTTGTTCCCTGTGGGTGTGGTTGAAGGTCACTCTGCACACTGGCTCACTTTCAGAAAAGAGAGAAGGGGGGTGGGGGGCGAGGCAGGAAAAGGACAGGGAGAACAGTGAGAATGGCAGAGGAGGGCGAGGGGCAGCCAGGCTGTTCACAGTATTGTGCAGTCATCACTTTTCGCTTTAGACATGATTGGGGAAGTTTGGAAGGACACATGGGGTTACAGTCTGTCCAAGAATGCTGAAGGCGTCAACAGTGAACCATGTGCCACATCAGACCTCAGGCTGACCTCCACAAATACAACAAACATGGAGGATTGAACCCCTCTGCCTGCACGATACTGGAAAGACTGACACTGCAATATATTACTATGTGATATGCATAATGAATCTGTCATGAAATAGTAAACAAATGTATTGAGTCACGGCAAAAATACAGTAATACTTAACAGATGTCTGGAGTAATTAACAGAAAGACTTAATCCTTCTACAATACATGGGCTGATTTTGTTAGTGATTCTGTAAAGAAAACAAAAATAAAGAGAAGAATTTACTTTTTCGTTAGCCTTAAGACTGTTTTTTTTTATTACAGTCCATCCTTTCATAGACTCTAAAGCTGTACACATGGTTTCGACACAGTAGGCGAGTGTTTTGACTGCTCCACAGAAGGGAATTTGGAGGGAAATGAATTTGTTTAATACACCAGTTGACTCACCACAAAGGCAGAGTCAACAAAGTACCTGTTTTCTGGTCAACATCATCCTTTCTGTAGCTGAAATAATTCAATTCAATCTGTGTTGCTTTTCTTTTAACAACCAGATCGTGCTTTTTGCTGTTTTGTTTCTTGTTCCTCATTCATTTTCAGGCTGCAAATGAGTTCATTTGTCTCACTTTGACACTGCATGTCAGTGCACAGTGACTATTGTGCATGTATACATCGCAGTAACAATGCTGAAACAATATAATTTGCTGTCTTACTCTTGGATCTTGCTTTTAGTCTGAGGCATGAATTAAACAGCACCTTAGGATGCTGAAGTTCAGCATTATACCCATGATTACACCACAAATCATTCTTTGTTCATCTGTTGCTGTATGTTGTTGCAGTCTGGCTTTGTTGTTTCCACGATTTTCCAACCCCTGACTCTCTTTCTTGTCAGTGTACCTTGTGATTTTTCAGTCATCTACACTGTGGAGCCCCAGCTGCCTGCAGTTCAGGCTCCTGTGTTTCTGCTGCAGCCTCCACACGTGATTAATCATGTGAAGTGGCAAAAAGCACAACACTGTCAAGACTGTGAGGGGGACCTAATGGAGTTGAAAATGGGATGTTTTGTCGCAATGAAATCCATTTTGTTCCACAGTTGCAGGCATGCTTGCTTTCTTTCACCCTGCCCTCAAACAGGAAATTCTTCTCTCACCAGGTACCAAAAGTGAAGGCTGTGTCTATTTTAAGTAATGATTCAGACAAGGGGGGAAAAAAAGCACAGATAGCCTAAGTTTTGGCTTGTTTTAGGTTTTTTTTCTTTTTTTTTTTTTGAAGAGGGGTGCCTGAATTTGGTGTGCTCAGTCAGTTTTGTCCTCTTGCTCTTCTGAGCAGCTCTTCTCAGTCCTTTTATGCAGAGCAGTATATTGGCCTGAGCACAGTTCACTGGAGACTAGGGGTAAAAATCATTTTCATTTTCCACTTTTAAGACTAATCCATGGGTTGCATGGTGGAAAATCAAGAAAAATGCATGTCCAGCGTGAACTCAATTTATTTCATGCTGTTTGCTGTGAGTGTCTGTTGGAGCTAAACCGACCCGCTGTTCAACCTCTTTGGCCGAACCCTCTCTCAGCAGCCCCCATCGCTCGGCAGGCAGGCAGGCAGCAGCTGAGGGGTTCAACATGAAACCTAATCAGCTGTATGGTGCTACAATAGGGCTGAATGTGATAAAATGCCAACACCGGAGCAGATTAAATGAACACGGTAATGAAGGTAATGAATGAGAGTGTTTCACACTGAAGAGTTTAATTAACCTCGCCTCCCACCAGCCTCTTTCCACTGTAACACCTTCGTCACCGTATCGCAGCCCTCCTCTGTGTCGACCACTCCGGGCAATTTATCCAGTAGCCTTGTAGGCCGGGGGCAATTAATCCTGCTTCTGCCCCAAGGCCTTGTCTTATGTCTGTGTCCTTTATCTCCATGTTTGCCATGCTTCCATAAGCACAATAGTTCTGGTGACCTACTATCTCTTCCTTTCTCATCTCCCTTCATCTCCTTTTTTCTTTCTCTCCCTCATTTTTTCCCCTCTGTTCCCTCAGATGTAAAGACACCTGCGACCACACACAGTGAACACTTCCTCACCGTCAGCAGTCTCTGGCAGCTTAATATGCACACATATCCACTGTTTAACCGATAGTCTTGTCAGATTAAATTGAGGCCCAAATATTCATACATAAACATACACACACATTCACCCATATTCATGAGGACCTCCTGCAGCCTTCACTTTACCTCATCTCCTCACCCGTTGTTCCCCTCGGTCAAACAAACCTTTCCCATTGTGCAAATATTGACCAGGATCAGCAGCCAAATTCTGACAACTTTAATAATCCTCAGCTGTCTCTTTCCTTCCCATCCTTGTGTCTCCTCTGGTCCCATCAAGTTCCCTCCCGTGCACACACACCCTGCTACACCAGTGCTACATCTTGTTAAAAAGAGTTAGTGAAGCTGAAAGGCCAATCACATTAACACGGAGGGAGTGTCAAAAAAGACTGCAGAGAATATGGTTGAAGGGTCAAATCAAATGGACGCTGCACAGATTTTAATTGCAAACGCCTAATTGCTCCCATAATCATAAGTAATAAGACTCTGCTGCGCTGATCTCAAATGGATCATATAGCAATTACTCACCACTGTCGCTGTTGGATTTGACAGCAAGAAATATCTTCGTAGATTAGCGTTTAATCCCGGTGCCCAGGATCTCAAAAGTCTTTGAAGATGTACGGCTGAATGTCCCCGTCCACAGTTAGTGTGGAGGGCCCCGCCTTGGGTGATAGGCTGCAGCCATTTTATACTGGAGAGCACCCGGCTCTAATCAGTCATGGTGGAAGAGAGAGGATTTATCCAGCGGCTCGGACTCGAGGATGATTAGATGCTCAGATGCAGTGAACGGGGTAAGTGATTTGGCCAGGGCATGAATGTTACTGTTCCAGTTCTCTCTGATAAATGTCATGGGAGGCTGGAGAAAGCCAACCTTGAACCTTGCTTTCATGGCACGCCAGCCTCCTTCCACATTTACAGACTCCCATTGTAATTACCACGTGGTCCAATTGCAGTAATTACTGCAGTTAAACTATTAAATAGCCTGAGGCCAAAATAAAAATTGCTCATGCTGTCATCTTTAGAGGCGGAGATGCCTGGACTCCTGTGGCAGAGCTTAATTAAAATATTATTACCTTTCTCTGGTGCATACTTAATTGTGTGCAGAACTCAGAGCAAACTGTCCCCAAGAGTCACTTGTCCTCACACCAGTCTTCTTCCTATTTGCCACTCCTCAATCTTTTCTGTTTGTTCAAGCCCTTTTTAGCAGCAAATGACTGTCTGGTCAGGGAGGCCCTGTGAAGTCTTTGCTTCTGTCTATCTTTAGCTCGCTTCTTCCTCTGTCTGCATAATGTCTCGCTGTCCATGCTTAAGCACATTTTAGAAGCATCAGGCATTATCTCCGGCTGGTCAGGGAGGCCCTTTCAAGGCATTGTGTGGCATGAAAAGGGCCGTCTGAGTCAGTGGGAGAGATCATTATCCAACATTGGCTGAACAGAAGGAAGGGAATGGGAGCTGAATGTGTGAGGCAGAGCCCGAGGGTTCACTTTGACTCATACGCAACATCACAGCCTTTATATTAATCCATATTTAATTAGACTTTCCTTCTGTGCTCCCTCCCTGCTTGTTTACCCTCGCTATGTTGTTGTGTTTGAGGGGGAGGGCATGGGTAGAAGGTAGTGAGGTTGACATGGGATTACTATTAATAAGCATGGGAGGGGAGATAAGGTAGAGCCTCGCAAGGGCTCCGGGGACATAGCTGCATTTCATTTCATTAGTACAATATTGTAATTCAAATAGCACCTTTAAGCTCTGGAACAATAATCTGCCTCAACTTGTGTTGAAATACCAATCAGTTTGTTGGATTTATGTTGGCGCATGCACAGTGTGTAATGTGGAGCATATTAGTCTCTAATGAAGAGATGAGGTTGGGTGGATGGTGAATGATTACTATTCATCAGGTGCTTTTGAAGCCCTTAGTGGAGATGATGTTCAGAGAAGTTTCTGCTCCGTTAAGTTCAAATAAATGTCTTCCCCGTTCTGTCATTGGAGAATGTCTCAGGATGACTGACTTTTCATCAGATCCATTATTAGTATCTGAGGGCGCTGTGCTCCGCTCTGTGTGCTCTGTCGTCGAGCAATAGAAGCTCGCAAGTCCATTAAACTGTGTATAAAAATCCTTTTTTTCTTTCCTCATTTCTGAAATGAACATTTCAATCAGTTTGTTGCCTTTGGGAAGGATGGCGGGTGAAGGTCAGTTTAAATTTCAGCTGTAATAATTAGATTCTTTATTAGTCATTGCCACTGAATTCATCTCCAAAGAGGGATGGTGCAAGGGAACAGTGTTGGCCGGGTGTTGACTTAATGTCACCCATCCATTTTGCTTTCGCTCTGGTTGGCCTCGCAGGAGCTGGAAAATGGGAGGCTCATTCATCACTGGGTTTCTCTGGCTCTGGGCACTAACATGCATTCAGTCATAGATCGAATGACAGACACACAAACACACACAAATGCTGTGGAACAACAGGGAGCTGCATACACACAGTTCACATTTCACTCTGAATATAATGAGAGAAACTATATGAAGTATAAAAATGTCTCTGCCAAAATGTTATGGCAAATAAACACACTCACTCCTCACACATAAACTGTCAGGCAGACCATTCATGTGTGCCAATGTAGTCAGAACTCTGAGGCTTTGTGATTGATTGACTGACAGCAGCACAGGCATCTGTATTCTGCCAGCACCGTGTGACACAAGTGACGATCAGCTTCCTGCGCCTAGACTCCGTATACATTTAAAATACTCCATGCAACCTTTTTCAATTATTGTATTTGACTCTGAACTAGTATTTTGTTGGCTACCCTGGTGTGTATTTTAGTATGCATGATGAATACTAGTATCCAGGTTAGTAATTACTGGAATCTGTGATGACTGTTGCATAAATCATGAACTGTTTGTCTAACCTTCACTCAATTTTACTGTGGATATTGAAAATGAGGATACTTTGCTTTAAAGCAGGTTTAGTATTGTTAAATTCCAACATCACTTTTTGGGTTTGCCTGTTTACAACAGATACTTTGATGCTTTTTCCCATCTAAATTTTTCCATCTATGCAGTACATTTAATTATTTCATTACTTTAAGAGAAAACTGTTTCTTCATGGCTTCAAATGTGACCTTCTTTCATTGCCACCTGTGTTTGTGTTACTGTTAAAGTGGTTTGGCTGAAGCTGCACTTGCACATGTAGACAGCTGGGTAAGACACTGGGATGTTTACATGCACCAGTGTACTGTTGAATGTATACACTGGGGAACTCCACCTAGCATATCAAGTTCAGGGCTTCTTCTCCAGGTTCTGAACACATCAGATGATGTTTACATGCTGAAACACAAAAATGGGATTATTCAAAAACCTGGCAAAGACCAGGAATCTCATCTCCATATAAATACGCTCTATATTTATTTCCTTTTTTCCCTTCTTCCCATCTAGAGAGGAATCCCCATTGCACAGTTCTGCAAGGACTTCAATGAGAAAACCAAAGAGATGAAGGAGGGCATCCCTCTCCCAGTCAAGATCCATGTAAAGGTATGTCTGCGTGGCTCACTGTGGGTCTCTGTCTAACCCACTACTGACCCTATACACTTACCACCTCTCCCTCACATGATTGTGGTTAATTCCACAGGCTGCATAACATTACCAGAGCACTTTCATTATTCATACACTACCACTGAAGTAAGCCTTTCCATTTGCATTCATTAATGAAGCAATACCCAGAGGAACTTGGCGTCAAGAAGCATTAAGTGCATGCAAGAGATGGGAATTACTCAGAAAAAGGGGAGTTATGTTTTTTTTTCTTTTTGCATAGCCACATATTGTTCCATTTGTCATGCTCCCACTCCCATCTCTTTATGTGTTATTCCAACTCAGGAGTGGCATCCTTTGAGCCAAATAAATATGTGTTGTAATGAGGTTTGTGATGTAAGGAACGGAAGTCTAATCCTTTAAAAAGCATGAATTTATTTTGACGTGCAATATCCAGCAACAGCCCTGCTATGGCATGGTGTAGCTTGCTGCTGCCCATTACTGCCATCTGCTGGCAGATTATCAGTCATTACCTCTGGTCTGTTCACATTACACTACATGCTCTCTGCAATGATGTGACATGAGGGGATGCAACATGTTTAAGTTAAGTACACTTCTGGTTTTCAAAATGATTTCTCTCAAGTCAAACCTTAGCCTTTTCTGTTTATGTTTCTTCTTCTATTGTTCTTAAATTGTGTCAATGAAGCATGTTTGCATTTCCTAAAAGTCAAAGGGATAATAAGATTTAATTTGGACAATAATCTAAGTTCTAAGATACTCCATTTAATACCCAAAAGAAACCAACAGAGGTTTGGCTTTTCAGCAGAAAATGCCTGGAAAATGATCAATAGACAGCAGTTTGCATTTAATTTTCTTTCGATCAGCTAATTCATTAATCTACCAATCACTGCAGTTGTACTTGCATTAAAGGAATACAGTTTTGGCTTGCTATTATCATTTGTTCTGTCTGCATTGGCTATTAAAAAACCTTTTTTGAAAGCACTTTTAATGTGATTGATGTAGGGCCAAATCTCATATTGTGTGCAAAAAGTTCATGTGAGACTAATATACTATGTCTGAGTTAAGTTACAGACTTCAGTACTAGATTCTTTCTTTTTGTCTCGAGATAGTTTCTGTCCCAAGTCACAGTAGAAAGGAAGTGATATTTAATTCCCCTCAACTGCTGAAGTCTAATTTTAACTTCCAATAAATGACCACCTAACTATTAGTTCAGTAACGATATAAGATAATATAAACTTAATCCACATATGTGACAGTGGTATTAATTATCTCATATTTTTTAGGTAGGACATTTTTTAGTTAAGACAAGTTTATATTCAGGCATGTCCCATTGTTGCTTTGATGTCTGTTCAGTTTACTTATTTAATGTTTGCTCTTTTATGTATACATCTATTTTTTGTTCTGTTGTCTTTTGTTTTCTCATTTGTTAGAAAAGCTTGGTTTTGTAAATGTTTGTCTTTCATTTTATGTAGTGAATGAGGATACAAATAGTGACTCATTGGACCTTTACAACCAATAGCTTTTCCACAGACAGAGAGACATTCTGTTTTCTCTGTCGAAAGGTCACTAGTGTTCGATAACACCGCTCTGATGACAAATCACCTGCTCTGTGGTCTCTTCTCAGCTTAGCCTACAGTTTTTCGTGTGGGTTTGTTTGGTGTTTTTTTTATGTGACAGGTGACAAATGATCCAAAGTAAACTTTTTTTTCAAACGATTTATTGATTAAATCTATATCTCCAATTTTACTGAATGAAGGACTTGTGACAGAGGATGAATATAAATTTTTAAAAAAAGGAATCAGTGAAGCTGAGGAGATAATTTCTGCTTTGGTCCTGAGGGAAGGAAAGGGCTGGAAAACAAATGTGAAGATAAACAAGTATTAGATGTCATTAAATGAACACCAAATACAAACTCCTGTAAATTTAACACAATAGACACAAACCTGTGTCAGATAAAAACATGGAAACAAGGACAAGGAAAACATCTTCAGCTCCAAATATACATGACTATGTTTTATGCCACATAACAGCCAAAAAATAAAAATACTGCACCCAAGGAAAACCATTTGAAATAACTCGTTCATAAGTCGTTCATTTGTGAGTTGTTTGTTGTGAAACAGTTAGCTACTTTTTCCTCATACTGAGATTTCTATAATAATTCAGAACCCCTGTAGATCTCTGTCTTATGTTGTGCACATAAGTTATTATTTTTCAGGACTATAAGGGTTTGGTGCAGTAACCAGCAGCGAATACAATAAATGAGGTTCAATGTATGAAAAACAGCAAGTATACACAACAGGACTGCCTTTGAACCAGAGCAACGCAAAAACAAATATTCTGATTCAATTTACCATTGATTTTTCCTTAAAGACACTGATGACTGATGGTTTTCCTTAGGTTGTAAAAGAACGTAGGCGTTTGAGTTCTAGCGGGGTTGTTTTTGATCATTATCATTACTGTATTTGTAGAAAAAAAACCTGGCAATGTACTTTATTATCAACAACATTAATTCATATCGGTATTTACCCTGAATTTGTGTATGATGAAGACTTTTATGGGTTCATTTCACAGCATTTTGGACCATTGTTACTTTCATATCAATAGTGAAAATTTGAAAAAGCTAGAGAAGTTAAAAAAAAAAAAACACCCCGAAAAGCTTAAAGATGAAACAATGATTTGTCCTCATCCGTCATTTCGTTAATTTTGATTTTCCCTATATTGATTTTATTAATTTAGCTTAATTTGTGCCCAAAATGGTCTGGGTGCTGCATTCTGAGATGGACATCATATTACCCCCAGTATTATCGTCTTTACTCAAAAACTCAGAACAGACTGAACAAAAACATGAGAGATTTCTGGAGTTTTATCAGCAACCCCAGGAGAATGTAAAGTAAAGGGCATGAGGGTATAATGGCTTTGAGGTCCAGGGTTTTTAGATACTGCTGTTTGCTCATAGGTACCAGGGGAAATAATTATATTCTGCACAAAATTCAACAACATGTAATTAACCATTTCACTGAAGATCGAATGTCAGAGTCACATCCTGGAGTACTTTTGGTTACAGACGTCATAAAGAAACAATAGTCACATCCTTGATATTGTACTTGCGATAAAGGTGTTTACATTCAGCAGTTACTCTGAAATAACTCACGGAAAGTTTGAAGGCTCATTCTGTTACTTCGTACTCTCAACCTTGACCACATTTAGACGAATAATAAAACAAAGGTTTGCAGTATTTTTCCACCATGGTTATATTATTGGTAGGTGTCTAAACATATCCCAGGTCTAATCCCAGCCTTCATATTGGAAGATAAATTTTACAGAAAAGTTAATCAGTTAAATGAATAAATTATAGTGCTCTTTTGGTGTCTAAGCAGAAATCTCTTAAGGTGGTTTGTGCCAGGGGAATCGTGACCTCATTTTTTTTTTTTTCTAAATCTGCACTACAACCCAGTTTTTGGCTGCAGTAATCATTACCTCTGCCAAGGAGGTAATGTAATCACCCACATCTGTCTGTTTGTTGGTTTGTTTGTCTGTCAGCAGGATTATACAAAAACTCCAACTATAGCACCAGTTTTAATAAAACTTGGAAACGAAGGGAAGGGCAGGGGCCAAGGACAAGGGTTTTAGATTTTGGAGAAGATCCATGAAACGGGATCGATTATATTTTATTTTGTTGCTTCTTTCCTAACATTGTGAGATACTAGGGTGTCTGGTCTGAACATTTTGAGACTTAATATTCTGTCTGTATTTCATTTTGTCAAAACAAGTCTACATTTCAGATTGTATTGAGTCCCCATAAGATGTATTCGCTGCCTTTGATGTTTTTTCTGTGCTGAAATCCCACCATCATGGGACCTTAAGAAAGTCATACAGTTGTGGAAAAAATTATCAGACCACCCTTGTATTCTCCATTTTTTTGTACATTTTAATGCCTGGTACAACTAAAGGTACATTTGTTTTGACAAATATAATGATAACAAAAATAGCTCATAAGAGTTTAATTTCAGAGCTGATATCTATCCATTTTCCATGTTTTC
>JAPTMW010000002.1:19933885-19946808 GCA_029822955.1 Ostorhinchus angustatus
GCGGTGACAGGAGGTCCCTATACAAAACCCCAAGAGAGACCCTGTCCCAGATTGGCTCCTCTTATCGCTCCACTGCAGCAGGGTTTTGTTGGTTTGCAATCACTTGCTCTCAAGAGAAAAAGTCTGTATGTTTATAAATGGCTTGTATCTATTTGTATGCTTTAAAAGCTGTGTTGTTATGTTGTAAATAAAAAGTGGACCAATATAGAATTGGTTAGATGCTCATTGTGAGCTATCTCTGACCTTCAGTCCCCCTTGTTAGTGAGGTCCGAGGTCAGATACATGTCCTTTGGCAGTAGTTTGATCACCTTGGCACAAAAATGAGTGTTAGATGTTCACATTTAACAGTAAAATGTTTATGTATTTTACTCATTATCTCATATTCCACTCCACCTTTCTTTATTCATATTTTAAGACTTTGCTATGAGGATATTTTTTCCAAATTATCTCTGTTGATTATGTCCTGCTTGCATTTTCATGAGCAAAGATACAGATCAAGCATACATGGCGTAATATGACTGATAAATTGGCTGCATGAGACTCACTGTAATGTCTCACTTTTCTTGCCCTTCTGTGGTTTTCTCCATCTCACACATTCATTTTAAAATGGTTCATATGTCTTTAGCTATTGATGTTGTGAAGCTATAGTGTATTTAAGTCATAATACACTGATCATTTTTGAAACTGTTCACACTGAAAATATTTTTTTTAATCCTCTTTGACCTGCAGAAGTTTGTGTCACCTCTTTTGCTGACAAGGTAAAATTACTGTTTTTGTGATCTTCTGTGTTTCTTTGCCTCAAAAATATTTTTTGACCCACTTAAATAAATCTTTATCATCCTTCAGCCAAAATATATTTTTGTCCATATCATACAGATTCAAGCTTGTGTGTGTCATACATCTACTACAATTCTTCCACAGCTCATCTTGCTGATGATTTTGTGCTAAGCAGGATGTGTATTCACCTATGGCCTATGGACTTCAATGGATGATGATGATAGTGTGTTTTGATACTCACTGACCAGCTCAAGAAGTCATGAGGACCCAATATGAAGATCATATAGACCAGCTTAAACATAAGACCTCCACCCACAGCTGTACGCTCACCTGTGAACCAGCCCAAATGATTTAGAGAACCTGTAGTTTTACAGACTGAGGATCACTAAAATCAAAAGAGACAGCTCAAACAGATTACCTGCTACACAATCCTGATCCAGGCTTTAGACACATAGAATTAGCATGAAGCGGCTTTAAGGGCAGCTCCACTTAATACAGACAGAGGTGACAAAAATACAAACATTTTACACAGGTAGAAGAACAGAAAAGGTACTGGTTAATGGTCTTTTCTCAAGTAAAAGTGAAATAGAGTAGAAAAAGAGTTTAAAACAAAAAAATTTCCCCATGTTATGCATGATTAAACAACTCTTAAATTAAAAAAATAAAATAAAATCAAAACCGCTGACAGCAGTGAAAATGATCACTGCTACAATGTGCAAATCGGGTTTCGTGGTCTGCAACATTAAAATAAAAAAAATTTAATGAGTACAATTACAAAATTACAAATACTGCAGAGAAATACATCTAAAACATCTGCTGAAGGGCAGTAACAAAGTATTTATACTTAATTATGTCCCATGTCTGAGCAGAGACAAAGATGTATTCACAAATTAAAATAGCTGCTAAAATATGTTTTTATATGATTGGGTCAAAAATCCATATTGCAGTTTGGGTGGATTATGATAATAAATAGTATCATGAGTTTCGTTGATTAGTTATCAAGGAAAATTCACAGATGTATAAGTGAAACAGTGAAACGTTTTTTGTGTGTGTGTATGTGTGTGTCTGTGTTTTTTGGGTTTGTTTGGTTTTTCTTTTCAACTCAAACGTGCAAACCAAATCAAGCATTACCAGTTACTGAAAAACTAAACACATACTACATGTATATGGTATAGGAATGAGAATATGAGTAAGACAGTGTAATTACTGGGAGTTAAAGTTTAGGTGAGTTTGACTGAAAGAAACACAAGGTTAGGGTTATAAAAAGATTGTGGAACAGGCTAAAATAACTTTACATGACAAACATTGCAACTTTAAATGTGTATTTACCTTTGGTTGGCAAAGTGTCACAAACCATGGTTATATGTGTGTAAAATCTACTTATTGAGACATATTACATGGATAGCATGAACAGGAATCATGACAATACTCATGTTTAAAGCAAAAGAAAATTGGATTTTTATTTTATTAGATGAATAGGAAACAGAAGGGAGTGCTGAAAGAGGGAAAATACATTTGTCCTTGTTATCTGTCAGTTTTGTGTGAATTGGTCAGACCAACTGCCTGCTGTTGTTTGTTGGGTTTTTTTCCTACTATGACCATTGGACATTGATAATGTTGGTTTACAACATTTGAGGAATGAGAGAAATTTGTGATATCATATAGTAGAGAGGGTTGTCTGTAATCACACACATATCTTAGATACAGTGTTCTGCATTATACATATAATAAATGCTGACAAAGATTTGTAGTGTGTTGTTTTGAAAATCCTATTGTTGCTATAATGTATCATTCATTATTAAATTCACAGAGAAAGTTTTGTGATGATTTATGTTTCTGAATCTGTCAACACAATTACAAAAATAAATGTCACCAGGTTTTGTGATACTGTAAGAGTAGGGCAAGGACATAAATGAACCCCATATAATTTACTGCGGATCAATAAAAAAACAGAGGCTACATCTGGATCCTCTGAAATTACTCTAATTAGTCGACATTCATAGTGTCTCATGTTTTCCTTGCACTGTATCTCAACTTTCCTGTCTATGTATGTATTTTTTCATGCTTTCTTATGTTATATTGATAACTGTATTTGGAATAGTCTGTGTGAATTTTATGATTGCTTAATTTTTAAGGGGCATTATTTTAGGGTTTAGGTTTTGTGTTGTTGTTGTTTTTTTTTATCATGTCATTGTATGTAATATTCAAATAAATTATCCAAACCAGACTTATATTCAGTCACATCAGCTAATTGTTCCATACCGAAAAGATATATAAATAGCCATTTATTAAAAAATAGTGAACCTTTTGTACTATTTACAGGCCTTTTTCCAATGGAAACTGTAATTGCATTCATTTTATTGGTGATAATAATGTCATAGCACATTGGTCATGGAATAACTTTGTTTTACTCTCAGATTACAGAAGGACACATTCTACAGAATATGGTCAAAAAGGTGTGTTAATATGTTTAGCCTGTGAGATCAGATTTTTCGTAAACACTGCTATTTGACTCAATACACATATATTTATCCTTTTACCTATCTAGAAACTTAGGAAACGAGTGGCCACTTCTCTCCCATTTTAGTTGGGATTTTAGTTTAGTTTTGTTGTTGTTTTTCTCTTTGGTTGACATTGTGAAAAAGCTAAAGATAGAAAAAGCAATAGTTTTGTAGATTTTCACATTGTATACTAGATCTGCTCTTTCAATAAAAATGTTAATGTAAATAAATACATAAATAATGCCACAGAATTTTTAAACATGGGGATTAGCAGTTGCTCCTTATGGATAGTCTATGCCATTCATTGATTCATTGATTCATTGATTCATTCATTCATTCATTCATTCATTCATCCATTCATTCATTCATTCATCCATCCATCCATTCATTTAATTTTCCCCTGAATGCAGACAGATGTCTTTCTGGGGCGTGGACAGGACAAACGTCCATTTATTTGACTTAAGAAAGTCAATCTCTGGCCTCCTGGGAATCCACGGACCACAGCCGACGTGGCTCAGATTGCAGCAGTGCATTTGGCAGCTCCGTGCTGCTCCGTGCTGCTGATCTCTGCCCTTTCATCTGTGATCTCCGTTATTTTATAATGTGTCACATCAGAGGCCTTGGTGTGCGCACCGGCCTCTGTGCGCTTTGGTCGCTGCGTGGACACAATCTGCTCTCTTTTCCTCCGACGATTAATCTAAATAAATCCCTGTAAATCCCTCTCCCTGCCCTCCCTTTCTGTATTTCTGAATGTGTCCTTCAAAATCCTAACATAGGAAAACGACTCAGTCAACATGTCTTTTTATCGGATATCTAGACGCACATCAACACTCTTTTTTTCTAACCTCATATGACACCCTGATTCCATCCACTGGTCCCACTTGCACGGTTAACACCCTACATTGTTATGGCCTCAGTGAAACAATGGAGGTGGGACAGAGGGCGGAAGGATGTGGCTGAATGCCTCAGCATAAACCCATGGAAAAAAGCCTGCAGTCACACTTTCCGCTGGTGTGCTTGAAAAGAACAGAGTACAGCTATGGAGCACTGGCATCTTTCACCGCTCAGGGCCCATGCTTTTACTGTACGTGATGGCAAATGTGCCCGAGACAGCTATCTATATTGAACAGAAATCAAGCAAAACAAAAGTGGCTGATTTCTGTTTTGGATGGTGAGCTCATTCCAATGAATGGACTCAGAGGAAGTGGCTTCACACAGGCATTCCCACTCATTTCCTCTTAAAACTGCGCTCATCTCTAATGTTTTGGTTTTAGAGCAGATGGGTAGAGTGTGCTCATGTTTTTCTATCCAAACGGGGGCGCACAAGTTCGCCATGGAGAAAACCATCATCCTTACGCACCTTAAAGGCTACAGCAGATTATGTACACATTGATCTTCTGTCAGATTTGAGGTAAAACCACAGCATGGGTCGGATATGTCACAGTTGTATCTGAAACCACCACAGGAAACCACAAATATAGCTGATAATATGAGCGATTTGTCAAAACAGCTGTCATCATTTCTAAGCACAACTTCCGGTTATGTATTAAAAGTAAAATAAATGTTGATAACAGTGGTTATGATTTACAAACACAATAAAGCAAGTAGGCAATGATGAAAGTGAACAGTGTCCGTGCGTAAAAAGTATCTCAAATTAAATTATTCCCAAACGTGTATTTTTCTATACATTTCCTCCCTATATGCGTTATTTCCACGCCTCATGCTTTTGTTTTGAAGTGGACTAGCTGTAGTTTCCGGCAGTGGTCCAGCTTGACACGCATCTCGCTCCACAGCGGAGTCACAGCCGTGAAAGTGGCGGAGGCGGACATTGTTGTGGTAACAGTCCAGCTCCAGAGGATGAGCTGAGATGATGCACTAATTCTGAGCGGATAACGGCGGAGATTGGACCGTGGTTTGTTTAGTTTTTTATCTAAAGAATGAACCATTTGTAAAAAAGCTGCAGCGGCGCACGGACTGATCGGCCACTGGAGGACTGAGTTCATTCAGCCGAGGCGAGCGGAGCGCGGTCTGATGAGACGATGCCAGCGACGTAAAAATCACAACATCTGCAGGGTGTGCGTTCGAGGCTGCTGGATTAAGCCTCCGTGGACTGACCGGGCCTTTGTACATTCATACGGTACAGAAACCACCACGGGAAGGCCTTCAAAATACTGTGAGAAGAGGTGAAATAAGGACAGTTATATTCCTGGAGGCCTTTGGAGAACACAGCCTGCTGCTGCTGCTGCTGCTGAGAGGATGACAGATTGACATTAATGGGGGTTTGCAGTGCATTTTCATACACGACCTCATTAAGGCATTATCCACGGAGAACAGACAGCACAAAATAGGTCTGAAGTCACAGCACAGAGAAGAAGCCAATCTGAATTACAGATATCACATGCTTCTGCCTTGATCTGGCCTCCGGTGGTGTAATAATTTCATACATCTGGAAAACACTGGATGAGGATGAAGATGAGGATGTGACGACTCTTCTTGAGCGCTGAACCATCCATCCAGGCTACATCTCATCGCTTATAATAGATTCTCAGGGAGCAGGTGAGAGTACGTTTTTAATCACAAAATGAGCAGTGAAGGTGAGATGTTAAACAGAGAACTGTCAAAGATGTCTGACGAGGACCTGCTGGCGTGCTCCAAAGAGGAGCTGGTGAGCCGGCTGCGCAAAGAGGAGTCAGAGAAGATCTCAGCTCTCATCCAGCGCGGACGCCTGATAAAAGAGGTAAATAAACAGCTGCAGGGACACCTCCTGGAAATCAGGGAACTGAAAGTCATTAATCAGCGCTTGCAGGAGGAAAACGCGGAGCTGAGGGACCTGTGCTGCTTCCTCGACGACGACCGGCTCAAAGTGAAGAAGCTGGCCCGGGAATGGCAGCTGTTTGGGCATCACGCTGCCAAAGTGATGCGGGAGGACCTGGGCGGATACTTGAAGAAACTCGCCGACCTGGAGCGCATGCAGGACGGACTGGTGAAGGAGAATTTGGACCTAAAGGAGCTGTGCCTGGTACTGGAGGAGGAGTGCGTCAGCAGGAGCGACTCCAGCCCCGGAGGCTCAACCGAGCTAAACCTGCCCTGCATGGTGGCCCGAGACCTGGGAGATGGAAGCTCAAGCACAGGCAGCGTGGGAAGTCCAGACCAGCTTCACCTGGTGTGTTCACCCGATGACTGATGGCAGCATGATGTCAGCAGCCACCGCTCCTCCAGCCTCAACAAGGAAACTGTAAACTAGGACTGATGTGATGGAGAAACATGTGTGTTGTCAGACAGTAAATCAGATCGGTGCAGAAGCATTAGGGCTCTCTAAATGCTGCACTATTTATGTGCCACTATAGGTTTTGAACTGACTGAAGACTCTGCCACTTACAGAGAATTTCATGACTTTCACAAACATGTAGACGTTTGCCAGATGATAATGTATCTAAATTTTACAGTGTTTTCTAATGACTTGTTCTTGTTTTTTGGGAAATCCTCCTTTTTCAGTGGTGTGTTGTTGGAAAAAAAAATGGGACCAAAAAGTGGGTCACACATAAATTTATCTCATGCACTGGACTAGCCTACACTGGTAGAAGCCTTTTTTCTATTGCACTGGACGACATTATCGTGGATCTTTAAATCATAGATCTAAAGATTCATTTCAATCCAGTATTGAGCCATATCTAGTCCACTGAATTCCAATAGCACTGAAATAGATTAGTTGTTATAAAAAAAAAGAAAATATTTGATATTTGCTTTTGCTAGATGCCCAATAATGTGTAATATTTTATGCACTCGCTTCCTCAGGGCGGGATTGGAGTGCCATATGTGCATGATGATTGTCACAATTTGTACAGGCCTGTTAACAGTCTGAGTAAAGCCCTTCAGGTTTACCGTCGGCGGGGGCTGTTGTGCATAATGTACATGTGCTAAAGCCTGGGCAGAGCCAGCACACTTGTTAAGGTTTGGATCAGATGTGACAGATGTCTTTGGACCTCACTCAGAGTTGAACTGAACATGCCTATACATGTTCTACCAATCACTTTTTTAACCTAACTGGAAATCCTTTGTATCAAATAACTGGAAGGTCTACAAATTTTACTAATTTCTATTCATGGGCCAGAAAGCCAAGCTGTTAAAATTCACTTGTATTACTTTTTTTTTTTATTATTATTATGTTGTTGTTGTTGATGTTCAATTAGCATATCACAGAGTTTGGTTTAGTTGGCGACTGTCAACTTTCTCTTCTGTAACTCATGCTTTGTATTTACCCTGTAATATTAGGGCTAATCTTAACTTTGACCCTTCTTTATCTTGATTTATCTGTATTAGCATTACTAACCGATTTCAGTTTAAATCATAGATAATGCACATGGATTAGAAAAGATTTATTTTGTTGTTAGCCGTTTATTGGTGGGCTATGCTCATAGTGCATTGAAGAGCTTTAAATACAGTCGGTATGACACTTTGTGGTGTTCTGACCTTTATTGTGTCTTTGACTTTGCAGAAACAAGCATTTACATTTACATGACATAGACAGGAGGATTGATTTCTGTGCCTGCTGTTTTGACCTTCGTGTCTGAACCAACTGCACTTGATTGATGCTCCTTTCATGTCATATGGCCTGACTTTATGGATGTTCATCAGTTTTATTTTTGGATTCCTATTTGGACAGTCTGTTGAGCTGAAGAGAGCAGTAATGCTTTTACCCACTTAGTGATGCACAGACGCTCTTTGACAGCAGAGTACACACAGACTTTTTCTCCCCTTGCTCTCTCTCTCTTTCTCTCTAACCTTATTTTAGCAGAGAAATCCAATGCCCTTTAAGCCATGTACGTATTAGCAAGAGATTCACTTCAATTTTTGGAAATGGAGTTACAGAGAACACTGCGTTCAGAGTTAAGAGTAAAGAGAAGCTATTTCAGAGTAATTTTGCAGAAATCCAACATGCATCATTATTTTTATTTAGGTTATTGTGGTATTTTAGAGTTAAGAGTTGAATACATAACCATCAGTTTAAATGGTAACTTTACAGATGATTCTCTTGAATTTTAATGTGCATCTGTGTCTGTGTGGTTGCATGTCACCCCATAATATTACACCATCACAATTTTCACATTCTTCCTTTTATTTTCTCTGAAGTAGTACAGATTTGACAAAAGATAAAAGTAAGGCACTGCCTACCAACAGTTCATTTGTCAGACAAAAACATTACCAAAAATATATTACACTCTCAAATAAATATTGGGTTTTATAGTATCTATTTCAACTCCTACGGCCCAGCCTTAGTGGTCAATAATTTGCATAGACAATATGATTTCATTTAAAAACACATAGAAAAATAATAAGCTTTTAGTTTTAGGAATTATATTTCCACATTAGTAAAGTGTCACATTACAGGATCTAACAATGTAACATGTCATTAAATTCAGTTATGAATTATGATATGGTGATACAACATAATGTTTTTTTTTTTTTAATATATAACAATACTTATAGAATATATTCTGAATGCAATTCTGTCTTTTACAAATGTACCTTAAACTACTCCTCATGCCACCTTATAGCTTAAAATATAAAGACTATATATTTATAAAATTCTATAAAGAGTGTAACAATCATATCCTGATAATGCCACTAGTTGTCATTTTATGTAAGTACAGAAACAAACTTCCTAAATAGGTGAAATGAAGCAAATGCACAAACTGTAAATCATTTTGAAATGGTAACTACAATCATATTTCCCACAGACCTTTTTGTCATGCACTACGACTATGTGAGGACTGAACATTAGTGTTTTGCCAGGATCACAGGGCAATCAATCACAGTGTGAGGATGGTTGGTGAGTGCAGAGAGTGATCTGATTGGTCACCGCTGCTGCTGCTGCGGCGATGGGCTATCCCACAAGGCCGAGGGGCCTGAGACTGATGGACACTCCCATGATGAGATGTACCATGGGATGAGGTGGAGGCACTGGCGTCTAAAGCAGCAGAGGGATAAGTGAAAACCATCCCATACGTAATGGGAGTAAGAGAAGGAGTAGATGTAAGAACTGGAGTGTGCAGTGACTCCGATTCTGACGCGACAGTAGAAGCCGTACATGCTCCCTTGGTGGGGATGGTTATCTTAGGTTTGGGCTTCTCCATCTTTATTGATGGTTTTGTTGAAGGCCCCGGTCTGCTGCGACCCACTGGCTCCATTTTAATGCCTCCCAAAGATGAAAGAGAGGGGTTTGGGTCAGAATCCGAATCAGATTCCTCTATTTTGCAGATGGGACGGTGGGCCTCCAGGACCAGCTCAAGTTTTTCTTTCTCCTTTTGTAAATCTGCTATTTCCTTCTGTAACCGGGACTTTTCATCCTCCAGCTCATCAGTCTCCTAAAGCAGAGAAAAAGAGACACATAAATCTTCTCATCCTTGATCAAGACAATTATCTTGCATTTTAAGCATGAAGGCTAGGGTATTTTTATAGTGTTTACTCACACTTTGCAATGAATCTGTCAGCTCTCGGCGGCGATTGCGACATTTTGCTGCTGCCAGTTTATTGCGTTCTCTTCTTATCTTGCGCCTCTCCAACTCTTCATGGGATAACTAAAATAAGAAAGAAAGTAAAGATAGGAATAAGTACAAAATGTGCTCAATTTCAGGTCTGAAGGCATGTCCTTCTTGCTGTAAGCAAACAGTGTTTTTTAAGAGAGAAGCAATTTGTTAAAGGAGAAACACCACCACCATGTGTGTGCTTTCAGTCATCACAATCATGGCGGCAGAATAATCCTGAAAAGTCTGGAGCTTTTGTGTCTTTGTAACGCCCAAACCCTGTCTGAAGCCAGCGCCCTGTTGAATAATTGCTGCTGATCCAATATTTCCCGCCCTTTCGGGGTGATGAGTCACGCTCAGACCCCTAATGACTCAGGTATGAGTCATATAAAATGACTTGCCCCTGTGAGTCACATGACAGTCTACTTCCTGTACCATGAAATTATAACTCAAGCAAAAAAAAAAAGGGTCTGTTTTATGTGCCAATGTGTGTATGATGAAATAAGAGAAATAAGGAAATCAAAATGACAATACTACTGTAATGACGCATATAGTGAGGCAAATTTGTGCTGAACAGGGTCATCATAACTTTTACACTGTCCTATTTAAAATCACCATGTTAAAAAAATACACAACTTAGCAAACAGTGTGTCACAAGTGATCATTTCACTGAGTAAACAACCACTCAAAGTAAACATCAGTGTACCTTTGCCTCAGGAAACTAGATTTGTCTTTTTTTCTAATCTTGATAAGGAACTGAGAAAAAAATGTAAACAGCATTTTTGTAAGTTTGTAATCACTATTCCTACGTATAAAGGAAGTAAGAATTGTGTCACAGGATGTTACACACTAGTTTCAAATAAGTGATTACGCCACTGCTCACACCTCACTATTTGCATCTCCACCTCAGGTTAACAACTTTTGTACAATAAATATACATTTATTATTATTCAAAATAATAAATATATATTTTCCTAAACTTTGAAATCATTTTCTTACATGTTCATCATTCCTGCGTCTTGAGGAGGTTGTAGTGTTTGCAGCTGCTCTTATAACCCCTGGTCTCAGAAGATGGGAATGGGAGAGTGGTGGACCCAGTGGTCGAACCCTGGAGACACTTGGGTAAGGAGGGACTGGAGACCGTGAAGGCCCTGGTGGGTGCATGAGGGAGGGCTGGACCATCCACTGCAGGTCCTGGTTGGAGGTGATGGCATTGAGGCTTGGTACAAATTGACTGCTGCCAGCCATCGTGAACTTCTATAAAAAACAGATAAAAGAAAGTTGAGAAATTGATTTGATTAGAAGTAAGAAGAGAAGACATCTATGACAGAAAACCTGAGGAATAAAACATCACACAAGGTCTAAGTACAGAGATATGACAAAAAATACTCAAAGATTATGTTAAGTACTTTAAGTGATTTAATTACAGAGATGTACCTTCATAGACACAAAACATACAGTCGTCTATAACAGCTTAGACTATACACATGACACAATAACATTAGTTGTAAATGAGTTATAGCCTCATGTGCTTGTATTTAAGTTCACATAGTATAAGACAGAGTTGACCTCGAACTCCAGTAACCTTTAGCCCAGTGTCAACTGGTGTCCACCTACCTGCTCCTGTTGAGTAGCTGAGGTGCTGGAGGATCCCTGTGATACAGTCCCGGACCCGGATCCTGTGTAGGACGGACTGCCTCTGTCCTGATTTCCAAAGTTTCGATACATGTTTTCTGTTTTAAAATGACAAGATAATCAGATCCAGCTGGTCTATAAAACCTTCACGCCTCTAAAAAGTACTTTCGGGTTGAGTCTTGTGTCAATTCAAACGCCGGGTAAGCCCACCTTATTGCGGTAAGTTGGTAGAATCCAAACGGTTTCTTCTTCAGGGGGGAACAAGGAAGGAAAAACTCGAGTTGTGTTTTTTGAATTTGGCCTAAAACGCCCAAAAATGACTGTCAGTACATCCCCTCGTACTTAGTCATACACCTAGAAGCCAAAGTCTGGAAACGATTGTGAAGTTGTAAACTCTTTAAGCGCTGCTATACTTTTGCCACGCCCCTTCGCGTTTACGGGAAATAGTGAGGTCTGGAATCTCTCACGAACGTTACCACGTGATGACGTCATTGACCATAAATGGTGAAAGTTTCCTCCTGAGAGTAGGACAAGGGATTCCTCAGTCAAACACGCCTCATGGTCTTAAACGTACTAGAAGCTAACCTGTTCTGTGATTTTTCACTGGTGGAAACTACTACAGTTTCCTACTTCAGTGGAAGGACTGTTTCCTATAGCGGGCCAATAGAGGTAAAATACAGAGTTTGGGGGGGTGGAGTAAAGAAAGTGTAAAATGAAAAAAATGGTCTACTTTTTGTTAATTTTGAGTATTTCTTCTAAAAGGGAGAACGCTATTGGCTGTGGGTGATTCGCTGTGTGAGATGAAAATATAAACATACACAGACTATTTTACAAATAGTAACAGAGGGGTTTGTTTATTTATTTATTTATGTATTGGTTTTCTCATTTGTTATTTACCACAATACAAATGTAGTCACTTCTCTAAAAGCACCTGAATTGGGTGAAGTAGTGTGTAGTGTAGTATAGTAGTAGCATACACCAATAAAGTTAATCTGTATCTGTATTGTTTTTAAAGTTTCTCTCTATGCCTATAGGAACTTAAAGGTGGGGAAAGTAACACAAAAACAAGCAAATCTTACTCTAAAAATCACATTTTTCAAATTTCCATTTGAGAAAACTGACCACAGTTATTACATTTAATACATTGAAATAATGTCTGACAGAGGTTGTAGATGAAGCAATAAGACATGTTTCCCTCATATGGCTGCATGATTTGTTTAAAGTCCCTACAGGAAATTTAGAGATAGGGGGTATATACTATTACTGCACTATTCTGCACATTACTTTGCTAATTCTGGTGATTTTAGAAAAGTGACTATATTTGTATTGTGTTAATGACAAACAAGCAAATCAACAATAAATAAACAAACAAATAAGTTAATTAATAACAGTCAAATCATGTCATGCCACCACTGAATGATTTTCTTCCTTATGACATTTTAAGGTGGGTAATCATGTGTAACAATCCTTGAATCATAAACAAAAG
>JAPTMW010000002.1:20134504-20150842 GCA_029822955.1 Ostorhinchus angustatus
TTATTATTATTATTATTATTATACAGCTCTGTAAAAAACTAACAGACCACTGGCTGTACTATTTATAGATATCTGTTTTTTCTTGAAATTATTGACAGTATTTTTCCCCAAATTCCAAATAAAATGTCATCATTTAGAAAAAACATTTCCAAACAAACATCTCCAAGAAACAGTGCAATGTTTTCAGAACTCAGATAATGCAAATAAAGCATGTTCGCATTCATTTTAAACAAGAAAATACTAATGTGTTCAACTTGGGATGACCTCAAAGATCAATATCAGTTCAATAATCCTGATTTTCAATCTCAGCTTCCATGTTGTCTTTCACTTTATTGTTGATTCTTCTGGTCGTTTCGGGGGCAACAAGACAAGGACCTTAGCTTTGTTTAATGACTTGTATTGTCCATCTCAGTCTTGCTGACATTCCAGGGGTTTTCAGTGAAATTTGTCGTGGTCTCTTAATTTTTTCCACAGCTGTATTTACAAATTTACTGTTAAAATAATCACTTGTATGTAAGTTTAGTGGCTAATTACATTGCTAAGGAAGAATTGTAATTATTCCTCCTGTAAGTTTTCCGCTTTTGAAAGTGCAGAGAAAAATTATATCCCAGCATGTACTTTTCAAATTCTCACACTTAGTGAGACATTTGTCTTCAATCTTCTGTCAACGTAAAGGCAGGTAATGAGGACCGGGAGAAATATGAGGAGCTTAGTGCGTTGTATCACACACCTACTCCTCAATAGCATTCTTTTAATATGCATTCTCTTTTGCTTCAACAGTACTGTGTCCTTGGCTAAATATAAAGTGACTACATCAGTCACTTTTTGTTTTTGCCTTTTGGTTTTGTGTTTTTTGTCCATCACACTGATATTCAAGTAACACTGTTTAGAAAGAGAGGGATGAAGTCCTGTGTCCAATGATCTGAGTTGTATATTCAATTAAAAGGCTTGATTCCATGTTGACATGCTTATTGAGGTTATTTAGAAAAAGGAAGGGAATGACATAAAATGACACACTCTCTAAGATCTATAATCTTCATCAGGTGCTCAGCCTTAGGTTGACATCTATCTATAATGTGTGCATCCCCACACACTGTGTGTTTGGCATATATTTCCTGTATGACCTGTCAGTGGCTCCTCTTGCACCATGCACATAACAGAGCATCTACAAAGAAACAGGCAAAACAACAAAGAGGATGGATGAAGTGTGTGCCTGTGCTGCTGAGGTGTGCAGGGACTCACCCGTGGGGATAAAGGCTGGTTGTTGAAGCTGCATGTTGGCCAGGGCTTGCTGGTAGTGAAACATGCTGGGGTTGAAGACTGTGGCAGCAGCTCCGTTGCTTTTCTCTAAGATCGACCTCTTTGGTAGCGGCTGCACTGCACCTGGTGGCAGAGTCTGGAGAGAAAACAACAGCAGGAGGGAAAAGAGAGGGATGTAAGTAGAGATGGGAACTAATGACGCATAAATACTTAACTTAGAATTTTCAGGTTCAGGGACTGAAGTCGAACATTTGTTTTTCTGACAGCTTTTTCCTTGATCTCCTTCATTTTAATTCAAAACAGGCTCACTGATTTAGATTTATACCATTTAACCCATAAACACCCAGAACTATTCTTGTGGCGACTTCCAAATGGATTTTTCTCTCCATTTAACCAGTACCAACTAATTTATCAGCACGTATTATAATATTACCAAGTGAGAATCATGTATTTTCCTGTATTTAATTTAGTGACTGTGTAGGTGTTAATAGGTAATAAGGTGTTAATAAAACCTCAATGTAAATTCAAACATTATCATTTCAAACCAGAGTAAATTGAAAGAAACATTACATTTTCAGCAATATATGTAATTGATTTTACATAAAAATAAGTCATTTGTCAAACTACATGAACCAATGCAGCAGAAGTTGACAGTGTTTCCATGTTCACTACAGAGGCTATAGATGCATTCTGAAAAGATATCTAACACTGTTGAGAAGTTGACAAACTGCATTGACAAACTACCTGAATTATTTCACTGTATTGACAAGATTTGTGGTTAAAAAGTTATTAAACATTTTGGATCAGAAGATGCTTTTGGATCTTTTAGGATTACAGTGAATTAAGTACTCTTGGGCTGGAGTAGTTTCTGTACACCACCACAAGAGGGTACTGCAGTGTCTTAGATGAGGTGAGGTTATGCAGACCAGCCCAGAGGTCAGGCCAAGATCAAAATGGGATTGCTAGGATTTCCTTAACTAATGGAGTCAATGCAGAAATGCAAAACAAAAGTTAAAGGTCTAGCGGAACTGTTAATCAGAAAACTAAAACAGAAAAACAAAAAACGAATAGAGAAAATTTAACACACATGATCACAGAAGTGGCAACAAACCAGCAACACTGCAATAAATGTAAAAACTACACAACACAGAGACATGTATTGATTCTTCTTTATGTTACTATTTTGTTTGCTTTTCTGCCTGTATTTCATCTCCTCCTGCATCAGCACTCCAGATTGACCTGATTATGTTACAGACGTTCACAACCTTTCCTCTTGCAGCCGGCATCTCTGAGATTATATGCACTCGCACAGCAGCAGACATTTATGAAAAAACAAAATCCACAGACTATGCTCTCACATTTCAGGCAGGATGCAGGATACAGTGATACCCTGATCCTTCACTGCATCAGTAAACATTATCCAAGGGAAGAGCAAGTAAATCTACTGTTTCAGAGGCTGATTTGTAACTTATAAGAAGCTGACCATTGTTACCTGTGCCAAGAAGGTAATGCATGTGCATGTTTGTTGATTTGTTTGTTTGTTGGGAGGGTTATACAAAACAATTACAATTACTGCACCAATTTCCATGAAACTCAGTGGAAGGGCAGACCTGTTTTAAATTTATTCTAATGTTATAACAACTGTAGGGTGCTTGACAGGACAGTGGGACCTTGGTAGAAGTTGGTGGTCTTGCCCTTCTAGTCTTACATCTGTTCAGTGGTAGAATCAAACAAAACATTTTCACTCAACTACAGTGTTTAAAGTATAATTTTGACATACCCATTCTTCAAAATCTCCACTTTATGCAACTTTCATGCTACTAAACAGTATCTTAAGTATGCTCCAAATTCAGCAACATTAAAATGTGCTGTATATTTATCACTGATAAAAATAGAATCATACAGTGTATACAATATTATTAAACTACTTTGAAATATTTGCTGATAATATCATTTTATGGAGTAATTCTACACTGTGATATTGCTACTTGTGGATCATTTCAGGATCTGAGAATCTTTTCTACCTCTGCATCTGTTTTTACCTCAGTACAATTAATCATCTAACAAATAAACTGAGAAACCTGTTAAATTTCCAAACAATTTATCTTTATAACAAGTACAAACACTTCTCGATGTCTGTTACTGTAACAGAACTGTTGAGACTCACCAAGGCTGTGGACGCTGTGTTTTGACTGGCTTGATGCTGTGTAGCCTTGATCCTGGCCTGCAGGTGAGCGGGGGGATGAAAGTATTTGCACTTGTCTCGACTGCACCGTCCCTTAATGTAGTCCATGCAGACAATGACAGAGTTCTCGCTGCAGTCCACCATGCCAGCCTCCAGAGGATGAGCATAGCGGCAGTCACTCTCTCCTCGTGTGCAGTTACCACGCTGAAACTCTCGACAAACCTGATGGGAGGGCCAATCAGTTTTACCATCGATATCAGTATTTTCGTCGTACTTTGGCTGAATAAAGTAATATAACAATGGCTCACAGGCTGCGTACCTCCAACTTGTCTGTACGCACATGTTTTTGTGCGGGTGTGCCATTGCCAATGGCTGCCAGGCCAGTGGGACTCCCAGGGACCAGCAGGGGAGTACTGGGCAGCAACTCAGGCATCAAGCCCATGGCTGGAGCCATGTGGCTGAGATATGGACTGAAGGCCATACTGGGACTTGTTGCCAGGGAAGGAGTCACTGGGAATGTTGTCTGAGAGAGACAAAGAACGGAAGAGACAAAACAGCATGTTACTGGACAGTTTCATGTGGCATGAGGAGCAGGTCAGGTGATATACTAACCAGTGTTATTTTAAAAAGTGACCATAGAGCACTGACATTATGCATTTCATTTAGAAACTTTGTGAAAACCTAGTAATTCAACTGCTGCTGCAGTTGAATAAAACTGATGTCTTTGAAATCCACAGCAACAACCTTTTAGTCAAAACATACCACAAACTCTAATGAAAAAGTTGACAATACCTGAATCATAATGTGGATTTTTCAGAACTCACAATCATATTGGCCAAGAAATTAATGCAAGGTCCATTTATTGTACCTTTCTTGTGATGTGTTTGAAAGCTTAAGGACAAGAGCAAGATTTTAGCTCAGTTCAGTGGTTTGACAGATTTCACAAAAATTCCAACTGTAAACATACAGTTTAATTTCCACGAAGCTGAACTTTAAGATAAAATTATTCTGCTACTGAAAATAACAGCTGTTTAGCTACTGACTAAACATCCCCCATAGTTCAGTAACATTATTAAACTGAGTTAGATCATCTGTAAATGCCACAGGCTGTTCGTACAAGGATAGACACTGACAAAGGCTTAGATCCAACTAATAATCAACTAATAATTTCTTCCACATAGCTGTTTACCAGCTTCAGAAGAGCTAGTTGGCTTTGAATTTAGGTAATTCTCTCTCAGTACAGTTATCTTACACACTATTGCCATTGAACAAAAATAAGGTTTCACTTCTTATCAGTATCAGTTCTGTAACAGTAGCAAAGAGTATAGACACAGCGATTAGAGGAACAAGATGAAACTGTGGTGTTTGAGAGCTGATTTCAGTTCATAATGTGGGACATGAAGCTTTGTCTCAAGATTCTTTTGTAGTGGAAGGATATATTAACTTTGGGTTCTGGGAAGTTCTCTGGTGGGTGGTATTTAGTGAAACTGTCTAACTGCATTAGACCTAGTCATGAAACTGAGTCTAAAATACCTTTATGAAATCAGGCCATCAATCACTACCTCAAAAATCATAGAGCACCTTTAAAACAGTATTTTACTGTACTCACTATGGGCTGCAGCTGTGCTCCAGGCAGCATGAACTGCATCTGTTGAGCTAACATGGCTGCTGCAGCCTTCTGCTGGATCAGGTTGTTCCTCCCATTAATCTCCAGCTGGGTTTTCAGGTGTGGAGGTGGGTGCAGGTATTTGCAATTTTCCCGTGTGCAGCGACCCTGAGGAGGGACAGCATGGAGGGAGATTAAGTCACATAGCAGGAAGACAAAGTATGACTTTTATTACTGGATTTAAGGAAAATGAAACCACATCAAGGTAGACAATAATACCATGATGAGAATCTAACATTGACACAGGACTATCCATCAACAAATAATCTACTAATTGCAGCACTCGGTGTGGGCTCAGGAGAGAAGCAACAGAATTTTTACAAACAAATAAACATAAAAAATAAAAGAGCCCTACAGTATGTATCTGTGCATTGCATTCTGGTGAAATAAAGCGCTAATGAAGTCCCAAAAGACTGTATATTGGATAATTCATGAGGAATGCCCAACCACTTTCTAAAAACATCATTAAAAGGATGTTTTGCTGAACTCATCAAGATCTGAACAAAACTGAAATGCAGGAAACACAAACAGATGTACAGTAGGCATCTGCAATTAGAATTATCAAACCATTTTAAAAACATGGCTACTCAATTACAATTAATTTGGCAGCAGTATAAAAATCAGATATCTATTTCTAGTCATTTTAAACCACTGTGTTCTTTAAGTAGGTTTGCATTTTTCCACAGGAGAAGACAAGTCAAACACACAGCCTGTGAGAAAAAATTAAGCTGGAGAGTGAAAACACATGTTTGACTCTCACGATAGTGTGCAGTAGATTCTGTATCAGTACCTGGTGCTTATCAGCTCCAATAAATAAACTACTTTCAAGAGAAAATAACAAATTCTGAGTAATGACTGCTGCACCTGTATAGAGGGACTCCATGTTCATGTGCTTTAGTGATAGTCAAGGTGTAATACTATACTGAAAAACAATGAAACAAACCATTTATATCTTCACCTGAATATATACAAACCTGTACATACATACATATATATATACAAACATAAAAACAACTATATAGATACAGCATAGATAGTGGTTAAAAGGGGTTTATGAACACACCTAAAGCTGGAAAGAAATGTCAAGTTAAATGGCACATTAGCAGGTGGAGATAGTGTTCAAGATGCAATCAAGTTAAGAACAGATTTTATACACACAAAACACACACACACACACCCACGCACACACACACACACACACACGCACACACACACACACACACACACACATTTGTACCGAAAGAATGTGTTTTCATGATGAAAACTTTAGTTATGAAAAACATGCTTTAATCATTGTGATGACTTTTCATTTGTATTCTTTAAATAAAATGCTGCAAGGTGCTGAACTTAAGTTACAGAGTCTATTGTCTCCTGTTGGTTTGATGTAAATATTCAGACTTTTAGTATCTGTCAGTATTTTAGATTCACAAGCTGAAAGATGAGCAATAAACTTCTAAGGTCATAACCAACATAATGCACATATGACAAAGAAATTGCCACAAGTACTGGATTTGAAAATATTTACAGCTATAATATGGATTGCAATTAAGTAGTTTACTAGATGGAACTTGAATGATGGAAACCCCTGTTTATCCAATAAACCCGTGACTCAGTAATTATAGTGTTTTTAATAACCTTATATTACAGTACATTACATTACACAGTATTGTAATTTCTGCTGCTAGTGGCCTCTCAGCCAAAGTAAAACGACACTTTGATGACCTTGAGATGTAGCACATAGGATCATGGGAGTTGTTTGCACCATCACTACTGATGAAAACCTAATTGCACTAAAATTGTGTTTAGTGATGAGGTTTTAAAGATTTATTCACTTGGGACTTATTGAAATGGAAGATATGAGGATATGAGGTTAAAAGGCTGTGAATTTGAATATTGTTAGAAATTTTGATATAAGACAAAGACAAACAAACATAGCTGTAACTACAGTTCTGTATTTCACTCAGCTGAGGATTGGCCACTGCAGGTTTGACCTCAAACTATTTTGGTAAAAAAGTAATTCCATATGCTCCTCTCTTTTTGTCATTTTTGGCATCTTGACAAATTCTAAATCAAATTTACTGCCATTTACCTAAAAAGTAATTCATCTTTTCCCCAAAACGACCTTCGACCAGTGTCCTTTCTTTGTGCCTGAGTATGTGGGGAAGTGAAGATGATGCAGCAGGAACACTGCAGGTCAACACACACCAGAGGAGAAACTGCAGTCTCCATTAAACCCCTGGGCCGACAGCAGCTGTCTGTGGATGAGCTGTTAACCCACTAAACTACCTCCGCTAAGAGTCAGCCCACATGCCATGTCATCAAACCACACCTACACAACCCAACTCCCATTAAGTGCTCATGAGCCTGCTGCACAACTGACAATGCTGTAAAGTAACAGAAAATAAAAAAAGGGTGAGCTGCTGAGTGTAAGTCCGTCCCTGACGTCATGGTGCAGAGACTCTGACGGTGATGAATGATGTCGCGCTGAGATGAGGACACATAAAAAAGGGCTTAGCAGCAGGAGTGGTATATAGGACAGGAGGAAGCCGCAGTGTCTCTTATTCCAGCATTCAAGAGAGACTCACAAGACCTCCAACACACGACAAAAGGTAAAGAGGCAAACATGCAGCAGCCTGAAATGGACAAGATGGTACACAGGCTTACACAAACACTCTCGCCCACACCGGAGAAGCCAGCAGGCTTTTGCGTCAGCGTGCTGTGTGTTTAGGGATGAGGCTGTAATGAGGAGTGAGTCCCATGAGCCCAGCAAGTCTGATCAACTCAGAACAGCAGAGAAAAATACTGTTAATGATCATAATGATCGTTATATGCAGGAAGCTCCCACAAAACAACACATCGCATTACTCAATCACATCTTTTAAAGGAAATCTAGATATTTGTATTATTCATGCATTCAAGCATTTAATGTCTTATTCTGTAGGACAATACTATATTATAACTATATGGCCATTAACTCACAATTTTCCTACCCTCCTAACTGCTGCTTAACCATAGTTAGTCAGAGCATTGTTTTCCTGTTCAGTCTGTAGTTTTGTGCTAAAGTAGATTTACCAAGTGCAAAGGGGAAACGACTTTAGAACAAGCGACATTTGTAGGTTAATAAGTATACAACTACTAGTAAATTACTCATGAGCAACACTTCGACAACATTCTGTTGAGTGCTATGATTGACTACTGCGTTAGGGTCCATAATGAGCAGTCATAATTCAAGGCCAACTTCTTTACTTACTATGAATATGGAGAAAAAACTGTTAGTTAATGGTATACTCTGCATAATATGATCACGAAAAAATTATTAACAAGTTGTTTATACTGATGTTCTATGCTTTTAATAGTATGCAAGCAAGAATTTTAATGGTAAATATATGTACCTTATTATAACATTCCCCTGAAAAGTCCCCAAGGATAAATTTCTAATGTGTGTTGGGCTTATGTAAGTGAAACAGACCTGATTTAACTTATACATCATGGTGATGATCTATGATTATAGAGCCAAAAGTATACGGTAACTTATGTTTTTTATCCATTGACTCATTCTATTTATTTCTAGATTCTCGCCAGTCAATGTATATTGCTAATGTGCAATAAATGGGAGAAAAGAAATGACCACCATGTTGCGACTGAGAGGAACTAGGTTGATTCTCGGGTCAGTGTCCTCAAACATGAATGTGTGTACTAATCCAATAAAGCTGATAGATAAAGCATCCATTTTGCAGGCATAGAGGTATGTGACACTTAGAAGAAGCTACGACTGTCCTATGACTGGGTTTTAGTCCCTTTAGGCAACATACCCCAAATGTTTCAGATCAGAGAATACTATGGTTATATATTTCTGTTGTGTTACAGATAATGTATTTATTACTCCTAACTAAGACTTTTTAAATCAATCAAACCATCAGTAGTAACAACTATTGTTCTTACAATTTTATATCATTATTGAGTTACATTATCCTTGACGCTTTGGTGGTATTGTGCACCGTCCAAATACACAAAAAGCAAAAAGGAATCAAACTGAACTGATTAGAAATGAATAGAACTCAAACAGGACACAAAATCTATAATCTTAACTTGCTTTTTCCCTCTTTACAGTAACATTTTTCATAATCTCTGTGACACCAAGGAGAATGAATGTGAAACAGAATATGTCAGTACAGACATTTCAAGGAAAATAAGTAGATAATCAGGCACAAGGTGTGATCATTTAAAAGCATTTCTTGATTGAATTTACAGAACTGTTACTGCATTGTGATGTATCATGTTTACAGATAATAGAAAATCACATATACCATAATAGACTCAAAACTGAATTGAATGGAAAGAGACCACTAGAAAGTAGTGTTGAGGAGAGTATTGGATCAGGAATCTCCTTTTGGTAGCCATAGCAACACACTACACAACATAGAGAATGTCCCTCTGTGTACAGTACTGTATTGTCAACACAATAAATAAGATCTCTGTACAAGATTTAAGTGTAATGAAATGTTTAAAAATATGAATGCTTTTCTGGGCTTAAATACTATTGTGCTAAGATTTGGCTACTTTTTTTACGTACCAATGCCATCATTCTCCTGCTCAAACTAGTGAATGCTGAAACGAGGGGTGGTGGGCAGATGTGATGGTCACACTAATCATTTGAGATGACAGCAGCACTCCAGTTAACAAGGTAAAAAGAACTAGGCGGTGAGCTCCCCCTCCCCTGCAGCAGGTTTAGACCAAGCAGACAGAGCTAATGGAGGAGCAACAGGGAATGACAGTGATCGGCTCAGAACCGGCTGGAGATGCCAGATATGGGAGGGACAGTGAGGAGGGAGGCCATTAGCAGATAAATCCATAAAATTAACAAAGGAGGGAGGGCTGAGGAGAGAGCTGGAGAAAGGAGTGATGCTGTAGAGCACTCTGTTGGGCACACATATTGCTTCTTTGTCTTTTCCTGGTCATTTAAAAACAACTGCTCTCAGCTGAGTGATGATATAATCCTGAACAATGTGGTACAGAGGTGGCCGGTAACAAACTGTGCAAGCACTAAGCCCTGCTGCAGATCCTGATCAAGAAAGCTGCTTTGACCTTCAACACTCATGAACTTAAGTTTTTTCTCAATAGAAACCTGACCCTGGGGCTTTAAACAGTAAAGTGAAGCCTTTTAATGCAGGTTCATTGCCTTTGGTACAGACCAGCTTGCCTCTGTCTCCCATCAAGGCAGCCAGCACAGAGCCATGCTGTTGCTCTGTGCTAAAAACAGCCGTGCCACTCAGGAAGATCAAACTATCCAATGGGTACGCACTCCTGTGCTGTTGCTAGGCCCCCCTCGTTCTCTCTCCCTCTCCATCTCCCTCCTGCTCTGGAGGACATAACACAGAAAAATGGCTGAATAATAAATTCTAACTCAATAAACGAGGAGACAGCAGCTGTACTCAGACAGAAAGCCCCTTGTCTGGGTCTCACTTTTTCACCGGTGTAAAAGCTGGACGAGCAAAAACCTCTCACACACTGAAACAGAAACAGTCTCTTCTCAATTTTAACACAATTGCCAATTGATGCTCAAAACCCTTATAAAATACAGTAAAGCATCATCACATCGATGGTACAGAGAGGATGAGCTTCAACTGCAGAATGAGGAGGTAGCACCAACTAGCCCATGTAAGTGTAAGCCAAGTGGATCTCTTGGAAATTAGCCTGGGAAAAATGTTAAAAATCAGCATCTCATAACAGCCAGCTAGTGATCTTCTACTTGTAGAGTAAAGAGTGACTTACTTGGATACTATTGAGTACTGAAAATGCTTGCTATTGGCATCAAATTTTAATACCTGAGGAGTAAATGTCATCACTGTCACTGCATGCAGCAGGCAAAATGGCTTTAATACAGTATTTTCACTGTAATTATGTTAATAGACAGCTTCCAGATGTGGTTAGTTAAAATGGTGAATTTATATTGAAAAAGTATCATCTAAGAACTGAGTTTGAAGCCAATATCAATATTGGTACTCGTTAAGCAATATCTAGCTCTAAATGAAATTCAATCTGTAACTCTATCTATCTATGATAAGGAAGTACACTGTAAGACAATACATCTTGAAGTATTTGGGAGTGATATTTGTATGAGTGTTATTTACAATACAAAACAGGATTGAATTATGTGAATTATAATTACAATTTTAATAGGTGGTAATCAGAAGTTGTTACACAGTTAGTGGAGTTATACTTTTACTTGCTAAAATTAAATAAATTACTTGAAAGCATTACTTTTTTAAGGCTGCATTATTCCCCTGGATATACTAAAGTGTATCTGTGTCATGTATGCTGCGCACACAGTGTAGCCTACAACCTAATTAATAATCTAATTAAAACCTATTCATAAAGCCTTTATTGGGGTACTATTATTGAAAATTTGTACCGTAGCCTTCCTGTTCACACATGACAAAAAGGATAGAGTAGATACACAACCAGGGAAGGAATATATTCCTGTCCCTGAAATTCAAGGATCATTTCACATTCATAGAGGGCAAAGGAGACTGCAATTTTATTGTGCAGTGAAACCTCTGATTGCTATCCAGGAAAAAAGCTGATTTCCAATTTCAGGCACTAGGCCTAACTGACAAATAAACCATCCATACCATCCAACAACAACATACCATATACCTACCTAAATTATGGGAACAATTACAACATAATTAGAGAACTCTAAACCTTTGCTGTATTTGGATCCTTCTGCTTCAGGTATAAGTATGAAATGAGTAAGAAAATGAGTAAGAAAATGAATAGAATCAATAAAAATGGAAGACAACACTTAAGTAATCCAAACATTTAAAATACATTCATTATTTTGAGTGATGTAATGAAAAATAAACTACATAAAGGACATTGTAGGTGTGTATGTTCTATAACCTGGAATGCATAGTACAAATTATTTTAAAAGTATTCATGCTGTGAGAACTGTCCATTAAAGTTATATTAGAACCTTTATAAATGATGGAATTTTTAAAAAGATTTCTTAACTGAATTTCTAAAATTTCAGATATTGGTGCGATATTACCATGTCTCATCTCTCTATATTCATGATAAATATTCATGACGTATTTCTAACCTAACAATAAAATATGTTTTTAGCTGCTACGACAACAAAACCGCATATCATATCTTGAAATATTGGACAAAATCCACAATTCGGTTACAATCTGTGCTAAAATTATATGAAAGTAGTGAGGATGAATTCAGTTATTTGTATCAAAGGAGGATTTATAATGATCAAATTAACGGTAAAAGGGCTGAAACAGCTAGTCTGTTGATTTACAAACTGAAATTTTACTCCTTCCCTCTTAAAGAAATGACAAGAAATCCTGGTTTGACTGAAGATTTGTTTGTGTAAATGTGTCTTAAGTGGGCACCAGTATAAGTTCAGTATTTATACAACAGTATGTCGAGCCAAAAGGCTTCAGTTATCCTGACAGCGATGACAATGCCTGTCTAAACAAAAAAAAGACATGTATGCGAAGGATTGATGTGTGCTGTGTCTGCTGCATTGTTACCTTGAGAGAGTCAAAGCAGGCGATGACTCGGCCATTCTCCACATGGCAGCTCCGGGAGGGGTGAGCAAACTTGCATTCGGCATCCGACCGCGAGCAGGTGCCTCTCTGAAACTCACGACACACTTCCAGGGTCAGCCATTTGGTGTCTCGCCCCATGGTCATGCTGACAGCCATCACAGAGGCTCGCAAACACTGAGCAGTGGTGAAGGAGGGGGGGCGGATGAATGGGAAACTGTTTGAAGATTTAAAAAAAAAAGTCCTCCGCAAAAAAACAGAAGTAAAAATATTTTCAGCGTTTTCTTTGCGCGAACAGACAGCAAGTTCTTTCAGTAGGTTTATTTTAGGGGATGTTTATTAGTTCTTCCTGGGAAAAGTGGCAGCTGAAGTTTCACTGGGGTCAGAGAGGGACTTAACTGTGAGTCAGAGGCCAGCTCTGTCTCAAAAAAAAGAAAAGAAAAATAAAACACAGAAGTACTTTGAGGATATTACTCTGTCATGACTGGACAGATGACTGAGACAGACACTCTTCCAGGAGAGGGAAGCTCTGGGACAGCTATGTCTTCAGCCCTCTGTCCTGCCTCAGAGTGTCTGCGCTTTCCCCTAGTGATCAGATCAGAGGATGTTATATTCACGTCAACATGGCCAAGGCTGAGGCAGTCACTTCAGTGCTAGATATGGCCCGACTGGCTGACGGAGAGCAGTAAGAAGATTTCTGTAGAACAAGAAAGCAGAGCCTTGTAGGATGGTGTCCTTGCACTGATGAGACAAGGTGGTAGCTCAGCTCAGGCTGTGAGGGGACTGCAGCTCTGCAAGATGGGATGGATGACTCTGTGGCTGTCAGGATAAAATATAGCCACCATTCAAGGCCAAACACACAGTGAGCTCCCTCCTACTCTCATCCAGCAGTCAGAAGGCAGCACAGCAGCTCAACAGCAGCAGACGACCCCTTGCAGTAGGCACTTTGGACTTCCAGTTCCTCCTTTTAGTTCAGTTTCTTTCTCATCCTTTCCTCTCTGTTGCCTATGTCATCCCCCTCACTGATCTCTCTTCTGCATGTCCTTGCTTGTTGCGAGCCCTTGCTGTGGACTGCAAAAAAACAAATAAAAAAAGAGTCATTAACAAAATGGCAGCCTGTTGAAGATTTTAAAAAATGCAGTTAATATAAAGCTACAAGCTCGTGTTGGGCTTCTTTCAAAGCTTAACGGAGGGTAATGATGAGGACCACGAGGTAGGAGGGGGAAAAGGAAAGAGAATCAAGCGAGGACAAACAAATAAGGGAGCGGAGCATACGGGAGGGAGGGAGGCGGCAATGAACAGGAAAGGGCAAGCTATGTCTTGATTAAGTGATACAAGAGGGAGAGAGAGAGAGCATGGAGATGGAGGAATATTGCAGGCAGGACAGAGACGTCACTTCAACTCCCCTGAGCTCCACAGAGCAGAAAGTAATTGACTAACTTGACATGAATCATGCTGCAACATACTGTGAGAAGCAATGTCCTTGATATGGCGCAAGCTGCCCGGCACTTGTGGTCTGCACTGATGATTCGCGAGTACAGCGAACAGTTATTAATTTCAGGGAAAGAATGAGAAAAAAAGAGTAAAGGCAGAAGCAGAGGGGGTTCACAACTGCAGCTGCTGTGCTCAATGCAAGGCTGAACCCAATCGGATGGACTTTTACAGGCAGGCAGGACACGTCAGCAACCAATGACAAAGCAGTTTTCTCATCAGCTCCTCCCTCCACACAGCCCGTCCTTGTTCCTCCCAAGCTTTTTCCCTGGCACAGCACAGTCATGGCTGAGCCACATGCTAATATTAAAATTGTACAACAACTCTGAAGTGACCCCAAACACCTTTAAGAAGGAGTACATTTTTAATCTGACATTGGGCTCCTGCAGGGTGTAACTCTAAAATGGATGCAAGGAGAATGCAGTCTGATGTGTTCACTGTGAGGGAGGAGAGTGACGTGTTTGGACACTAACTGAATACAGATAACAATCATTGAGGTGGCTTAATAAAGAACAAACTGCCTCCCAGGGGAAGACACAAAGCATTTTCAAACTTGGAAAGCTAAACTGTAAAAAATAAACATAAGGGAAAGTACATTCATGCCTAAAGTGAATAAACAATAGTCTAGATGCAGGAGAGGAGGAGTGCAAAAAATAGGAGGAGGAGGAGGAGGAGGAGATGGGGTTGGAGCAGATTTTATCAGTCCCCACGTCTGATGGCGGCAGACACAGACGGAGGAAGCGGCGGGGGGGAGAGTGTGAGGGAACAAGTGTGTGTCTGTGTATGAGAGCATGCAGATAGCACAGAAGGAGAACACCGCATTGGAGTGGGAGACAAGGGACAGGGGGAGGTGGGAACTGAATTGATACTCCCATCTTCAAACCCAAGAACAAAGACAGCACCACAAAAAAAGAGCCAGGAATGAGAGATGAGCAGGTACAGCAATTGCTTTGCTTGCTTAACCATTATGCTTGTCCGTGCCTCCTCCTCCTCCTTGTCCGCCAACAGATCAATACAAAGTTTTCTCAGGAGGACAAGACAAGCACTCCTCCTGCAGCTCTGCCTGTCCTGCATTAAAGTCCACGTCAGTGTCAAGTGCCTTTGCTTATGCACGCTCTGACGACGCACATCACCAATATGCATTCAGCATCAAAATGCTCCTCAGCAACGCACAGCCCTCCTCACTTCTTCTCCCCGCTGTAGCTGCTCCAGACACCACAGTTGCTATTATGTTTGTTCTTGGAAAGCTACACAGAACAAACTGGCTCTTCTCCAAATTCATTCCAGTTTATACTGCACCCTTTACCTTTGAATAAACACACTAAAGCACTATATTGACCTTCACTTGCTGATGTATGCTGCCAGGACTCTGCACTAGAGGAGTTTAACCCTTCTGAAAATTATTCTTCCAAATATTTTCTCATTACCTCTGCCCTGTATCAGAGGCTTTCAGGACACTGACAAACAATACAGACGGATGAAAATACAAAAATCATTCGATAGTTCAATGTACGCATATAGGTTACGCATGTGTGGCCATTTGGGGCTTGGGTTTGTTTCGAGATAAGCTGATTGGATGCATGAGGGTTATTAATAGGCTAGCAGTTTGTTATTTAATTTTGTTTTTGAGTACTACACAACCAAAATCCAGACACAGAGACATAAAAAAAACGCTAGTTGTCACTTACAGAGAAGCCACCCATTTTTGTTCCATTACTGCTAGCATTACTCAAATTACATATGGTTTTATATCAAATCACCTATCTATTAGAATGTGTGACTCTTTAAATGCTGATCTTTCTACCTTTATAACTGAACAGAACAAGTACTCAGCCTCAATACATAGAGATTAAACATGAAGTCAGACACATAAGAAAATAAAAACACAGTGAGCAATAAATTGAAAAAACAGATAAAGTGAGGGATATGAGTTAGATCTAACTCTGAAATTCAATATCGATGAAGAGAACAGTTCAAGAGAACTCAAGGCTACATGTTTGAGGCTGCATTATTGTGCAATTGCAACCCACATGAGAACAAAACAGTGCAGTGCAAAAACAATGCTAGATAGATAGCTAGATAGATAGCTAGATCGATAGCTAGATAGATAGATAGATAGATAGATAGATAGATAGATAGATAGATAGATAGATAGATAGATAGATTTACTGTATTCT
>JAPTMW010000002.1:20153287-20163839 GCA_029822955.1 Ostorhinchus angustatus
ATGACTGCAACATGGAGGAGGCATAACAGGAATAGGAATTACTAGTTCTCCAAATGCGTCAAGTAAAATTATTATTATTGCTGCAGAGTAACTGCGCCAGACATGACCATGCACAACCTCTTACCTGTTCTAGTCCAATCGGATTTAGGCTCAAATTTCTTTCCAAAATTACGCTGTTTTTCCGCAAAGACGCCTTCCCAAATGAGGTCTATGCGAAGCGTTACCTTAAAATGAAAAAAACATGGGGAATTAGCGACAAAAAAATAAAAGCCACTAGAAAACGTGTGCTACCGCCGTGGAGTGAAAGAAAGGGGCGACGGCGCTTTGGCAGGCAGCAACACAGACTGAACACACAGCAGGTTCAGAAAATCCGAGGGAGGGCGAAACGGTGAGGGAGGAGCCGCTGTCGTTTATTAGATAACATCATTAGCACTGGGGGAAAAATCGTGGTCACGACTAAGGACAGCTGGTATCAAGGTAGTTGGCATAAACACTAGCTACATATCGCAGGTTGGTACACAAAAACAGGGTAGATAAGGATAAAGATAAGGCAGGTTTTCCTCATTTTACAGAGGCTCATAGCTGCTGATTGAGATTCAACCCGTCAAAGGTCAATAGATATCCAATGTTACGGTATATTTCGAAGCCCGTGTTCCTTTCATAATGAAATACTGTATCCGGGGCTAATGCTAACTAACGCAGTTAAAAGTTAAGCTAGCGTTTGAAATGTAACGGTCAAAATTTAACAACGGCCTAAACACAGACTACATTTACACTACTGAACCAGACTAAAGTATATATTTGTAGCTGCTGCTGTGGTTTAATGGGTTAAGAACTTAGACCATTTCAAAGTAAAGCAGCTCTTACCTGCTGTGCATTGGGCTTCATGGTGTGTCAAAATGAAAGTTTTCTTCTAAATAAAATTGAGGTGTACAGTATACTTATGTTATCTTACAGACTTAAACAACATAGGCAATAATAGAGTGGAGTTTTCAAAAGGTTGAGTTATTTAGGCTTGCATAGGTCTGAGTATCAGTCAGCTACATTATCAGAATGACACAATTTATGTCTGATTTACCTTTTTATCTATTAATGTAGCCTTTAAATTCATATTACCTGCATGTTATCAGAAGAGTCAGTGGTCAACCCGTGGATGTTTTAAGTAAACCGGGTTAAACCCCTTTCCAATCATATTGAAGAAACAGCTGTGATGTCAGATATCACCTTATGTACATTCAGTTCAGGAAGTATTGATTTAATCTAAATTACAACAGCGCACTCTGCTGGTGATGGAAGAAGCTACAGGTTGACACTAAAGCCTTCACTATTTTGTTTCACAATCTGAAAAAAGACGACAAAACCATAGTTCAATGAATGTAAAAGTAGTTTTATATAAAATGTAAAGTTTGGAACACATTCAGAACCTTCACAACATTAGCAGTTTTTCTACACAATGAGGTAAGAAAATGTAATTTCTTTTTTTTTCTCTTAAGACACTTAAAAACGCAGATACATTTTAAAATTCACTGTACGTGTTTCAGACAAGACAGTTTGGCATACAGATTGTTAATCACAAACAGTAGCTTTTTTTCCCCCAACAAAAACAACTATTATATTGTTTAAGAGAAAATTTTCTAATGTTTATTACAAGAACTGACTTCACTTTCTTGTAAAAGTTACAAGAAAGCTTTAGTGTTTACTGAAAGGTTTCGGATTGCGAGTAGCTATACCATTCTCTGTTAAGAAAATGTTTTAAGTTTCAATATCATTTGGTGGCAAAGTAATACAATCAGAATCAATAAATACATGTTCATCATTTAAAACAGTTCATTGGGAAGAAAAAAAACAGTGAATGCCATAGAATAAAAAACAAGCATCATTAACAGCAGTCAAGGCAGCATTTGGCACGCTCAGTTTTAAGACATCCTAGTGCTCCTGCTTTCCTCTTGTTACCACTGTTCAACAATATCCATGTAGTCATCTGTAGTGCCATTCTCATCCAAATCCCACCAGCCTGGGAGGAGAGCTTCAGGCTCCACAGTGTCTCCATCAGTCTTCCCTCTCTGTGGCTCCTCAGTGTAGCTGTCAGGATGAATGGGTGTTTCTGTGGGCTTCGGCAGCCTACCTTGCTTCACTGTGAGTCTTCCACGGAGCCGCCTCCTCTCCTGCTGCCGCCTCTCCCTGGCCTGCCTGCGCTCCTGCTGCCTTGCCACCTGGAAACGCTGCAGGAAAAGGTCACGGGCATACTCATACAGCTCCACATCCCACTTATTCAACAGGCGAATTCTGTGTTGCGTCTCAGGAGGTACCTCAACACTAGATGCACGAGTGCCATTGAGTTGCGTAAAGGGTGCGATAAACTCCAAGTTAAAGGTACGTTCAAATAGGTACTGGGTCTTACGTTGGTACTCAGTTAGCCCAAAGAATGCCATGCCACGTAAATTGCGCTTAGCACTCTCCAGAAGTACTGCCCAACGTTCCTCCTCACTCATGGCAGAGACATTGTAGCAGCCTACCAGGCTGAGGTCAGCCAGCATACGGGTTTGACGGTTGTTTGCTAGATTGTAGGGACAGTCCATGAATTCCTGTAAGGAGCAACCTGACCAGTCATCTCCTGAATAACAGCTCGGGAGTTCAGACAAAGTTGGTGAACGTCCATCACACACATGTAAGGAGGCCTTCCACGTAGCACCACGCTGCACATGCCGCCACTCACTCAGGTACCGTGACACTGGATCTCTTAGGATGGTTATATAGTAATAGTTCCTACTGAAAAGAGAAAGAAGACAGGGTCAGTGATGTGCTGTAGTCAAAACAAGAGGTTATGTGTTCACAAGCTTGATATGTCATTCTATTAAAAATGAATTAAAAGCTCCTGATTATGTTGTGAATATAAACATTCCTCCATCCCATCACATCTTTTGTTCTTTGCTCTTACTGTTTGGCTCTCTGTTGTGATATTACATTTGAAGTAACTGCTTTTACTATGTATGTCAAAGCACTGGTTTTATATGAGTACAGTTAGTCCTGTTACCCCCTCCCTCACCAACCTGGCCAGGTTCCTGGGAGCTTCTCGAGAGTCCATACGTGAAGGTACACAACTCGTCAGCTCTGTCCAGTCTGCATGAAGGCCACAGCTCCAGCCAGTGGAGAAGCGAGAGAAAAGCCAGGTCTCCTTTTTACCAGGTCGGAAACAGGTACACTTTTTCTGTCCAGCGTGACACTCACAGGGTCTCTCCAGCTGGATATTCCGGACCAGGTGTCGACCAAATGTTGTGCCCCCTGTCTTTTGAATATGCAGAAAAACTATAACATCATCACCCTTGATGTTGAAGTCTACTACACGGTTCAAATCTCTTTTGGTGAAGTTGAAGCGAGGGACAAATCGGGCCAAAGCTCCGTCTTCTGCAATGTAGGGATCTTTTGGGACTCCATCCTGGACTTCCCTGCCATTGCTTCGGGAACCAGTTGCGCCGTTCACCTTGAGCCAGGATCCCAGCTGGCGCAGCATCTGGCACTCTGAGCCGCTCGGGCACACATACTGGATCATAACGACGCCAAACAGTAACACCATGAGCAGGACGAGCAGCAGCCGGTGGTGGCTGCTGCTGCTGTTGGACTTCTCATCCATCTTCACGGGATGGACAGAAAAACATCACTCAGGCGGTCTGGACCCCTGCCTCAGCCGGGGAAGCACCGAGAGCAGTGTTTATATGGCCGCCGCCAAAGAATGCGAAAACAATAACAATGCAGCTGCTAGCCAGCTAACGTTAGCTAGCCGAAGAGAAGTCAGACTGTTAGAAAAACAGACGACACTATATTCAGACGAGACTATTCTAATAACGGTTCTACTATAAACTCTAAAGGACACAGGTCTCTGTAGAAATCGTCAAGTACTTTTACAAATCTAGTCCTTACTTCTGCTCAGGGGCTATCTTTATCGTATGCATTAAATCCGTGCCTCTCGACATCACCGATTCTTGACCTTTCTTCCCAGCAGTCTCTGCGCCAACAGCGGTAGCAGGAGTGAACATTACGTCACCGCTACGTGCGCGTCGCTCTACCAGGAAGGCAAGGACGGAGTTAACCTTACAACAGATTGTGGGTTAACTTGGTCTGTAGCCGCTGTATAGTTTTAGGTTAACATAAGATTTTACTCCATTTATTCCATTTGTATTACGCAGGGTCGGTAAATGGTTGTGTGTTACCTAATTGACTTCATCGCCGAAATAGCTCAGTTGGGAGAGCGTTAGACTGAAGATCTAAAGGTCCCTGGTTCGATCCCGGGTTTCGGCATTTTCTTCTCGTAAATAATGCACTGACTTCCACAGAACATGTAGACCTTTTTGAAAAAGTTTCAATAAAGAGACTTTGAATAAGCAATCAGTACACACGGTGGTCTGGCACTATGGTTGAAATTTAATGGAATCCTAAATCCCGCCCCTTCTGGTTGTACCCAATAGGACATTATTTCAGAAAAACAAAAAGTAATCTTTTCTATGTAACTTAAATTATTCACATATACGATTTCTGTCAGTTTGAATAGAATTTTTACATCCTAAGTAAGTCACAAACACAGAGTAGTCTATAGGATGTGTAGTCTTTTCATGTCCGTAAAGACAACACATCCAAAAATCGTAGAAATAACTGGACTTGTTGTGAATTTCATGTGTTTTAATATTTTTTCACTTCCCTCTCGAAGATATTTTGCAGTAACTGCGTTATTAGTGTATCACATGCAATGACAGATGCAGTCCACTGAGCTGTGTCACTCAACATTATCTATTACTTTACTATCGTTACAACAAGCACCTTTATTGGCCTGTAATCTTACTATGCTGTGTTTGTATGTATGGTTCAGTTCAGTTCACTACTGTAAAGGTTCATAGCTGCAGTTAACATATTTTTTATTCTCAGTGAATTTTTTTGAAAAAAAAAAAAAAGTGCATGTCAAAAATATGTGACAATAAATGTTTTTCCTCCAGAGCGTCTAGTCAATTTTCAAGGGAAAAAAACAGTATAACCTAATTTTTTTCTGCAAATATAAAATGGTTTTTAACTTAAAAATGAAAAGGAATCTAAAACCCTTTTTTTGTTGTTAAGTGGCAGATACAACATGCCTTTTCAGCGGTGGGGCATTAGTCTAAAAGGGAGCTGTGAACAGCATGTCATAAGGCATCCCCCAGTTAGATTAGAATTTGCAAGGGGCCCTTGTTACTTTTTCTCAAGGTGAACTAGATTAAAGTCACGCAGTGTCCTAGAATCAGCTGCCGTAATGAAAACCAGTGTGACTATTAAATACTGCACCAAACAGTAATAATGAAACTACAAGGACCAAATACCTTTAATGACTTTTAAAGACTGTCATCAGTTTGGAAAGTATACAACTCGAGGTCAAGCTTGGACAGTCCCTGATTAGAGGAGTCCAGAAACGGGTCCAGATATCAATCTGTCATGGTAAAATCAGGCCAGTCGGTGAAAACCTAAAAACAGATGCGAGGTCTACGCACTATTTGCGTCACTACAGGAGAATTTAAAGCACCGAAGATCGTTTGTGTAATCAAGATGCACGGCCGGCCACTTCAGTTTATCAAGTCCCCATCATGCTGCTGAAAGAATAAGCCTGTTATCGATCAGTTGTTGTATTAGTACATCGTGCATAAGTTATTAAAGTCAAGCTAATGCTGTGACGAAAGCATGCAGAATATATAATGGTTTATTAAGTGTTGATTAAGTGTTAACTGTAGATTCGTGGGGGGGGGTCTCGCTCCGACATGCATTCATATAGATCCACAAATCTCCCCGTGTTAGGACTTTGGAGAGGCATAAAATTGAATGATTTGTCAACTATAACCAGGTATAACCAAACCTGTAACCAGGTAGACTTTAATGCTATCAATTCTGTTTATACCAAACTTGTATACAGTTACCACAAACGCTGTTTATCATATGGACAGTATGGATAGTCGTGTTTTAATGATTGTTACTGTAAACCTTGTCGCGGTTCTTGGAAATGTGTCAGAGTGAGACCTCTCAGCTTGTCCATGCTGGTTCGGCCCGGGTAGGGCGTTGTGTAACGGCTGAGCGGTGAGATGATGAGTCGGTTTCCGCCCTTCGGTCTTTAAATACTATCATCACGGCACCCATTTACAATTGAAGAAAACTGGGATGTGCTGACGTTTTTTGTTTTTTTTAAATTATTATTTCTGCTGTTCAGTAAGTACTTTGAGAGCTCGGTGTTTGTTTGTGACTTGGGACATGGAGCTGGACCGGCGGCTGTTGCTGGCCCACTGTGCCGTTCACGCCCTGTCCATCGTGGCCGGTTTACTAGTGGTTGTACCGATGGCCCTCAACGGATCTGCCTTCAAAGGCCGCTGCGCACTCTTCTCCAGCGGCTACTGGAGGACCGAGGACCGGGACGAGCTGACGACACAGCCCGGACACGTCCCACATCTGGTGGTGCAGCAGTGGGGCCCACCGGCAGCCTGCCAGTGCGTCACGTTTGTGGGTATTTTCACGGTGCTGTACGGCGCCGCGCAGGGATGGAGGTGTCTGTTCTATCTGCACGGACGGCATGACGAGTGAGTACAGACAACAGCAACACATAACATTCACAAAGTACACAAATACAGTATGAACACACACAGTGCACAGACACAACACACACACACACAGTATGCAAACAACATGAACATACACAGTGCACAGACAACACACACAGTATGCAAACAACATGAACACACAGTGCACAGACACAACACACACACAGTATGCAAACAACATGAACATACACAGTACACAGACACAACACACACACACACACACAGTATACAAACAACATGAACATACACAGTGCACAGACACAACATGAGCATAATTTATGATCACAGTACTATTAACTTTAATATAATCACAACAGTGTTATTAACAGGGCTGAGTGATGCAGTAGTAACAAACCAATTACTGCAGAAGTACCAATGGGAAAAGTACCAATATTTGACATCAATAGACAATAAAGAACAGCAACTGAAACATGTATTATTAAATTAAAAAAAGAAAGGCTGCTCCCAATTGTGTAGATTGCTGCTACTACTTGTAAACTGCATGTAATTAAAATAAATCATCAGTCATGATGCTAATGAGGGTACACATGCATCAGATTGCATTATTGTTTTTTATCAGTGTGTAAATACTTTGCTGCAGTTTTAATGTCTACACAATCCAGACTATAAAGTCTGTGTAAATATTTTTTATGATCTTACTGCAGTTAATAAATAAATGAATGGATATGTCAAGTGTCAGGTCTTTGTCCACCTACAGACTGGACAAATCCACTGATGTCTTTTTTCAGAGTGTGAACTGACTGTTGTTGTCTTTTTGTGTGTCTGCAAAGCACCCTGTTTTCGTCCTTCCTGACAGTACTGCTCAGTGTGTGTGTCCTCTTCCTGTCTGGAGGGGCCAGTGTCATCCTGTCGCTGGGTCTGGTCTCCTGGTGTGACACAGTGACTGACAACAACACACAGTCCTTCAGGTAAAGTGTCTGTATGTTTAGTCAGGGCACCACAGTGGATATACATGACATAATGGTTGATCTTTTAGGAGTTAATTTTGCTTAGTGCTAAGTACTATATTATCCTCATAAAAACATGTATTTGTGGTAATTTTGATATACTTCCTAAAATGAGTCATTTTGTATGTTTTCAGCTGTGCAGAGTCCCAGTCTGTCCCTCTTTACCTGGATGTTGACACCTCTTCCTTCTACACTGAGCTCAGCCTGGCACAGGTAGGACTATCTAGAAGTCTACACAAGCTTTGTGCGTAACAGAGGGCCATGGTTACGCCTTCTTTTACTCAAGCCTCTACTCCAGTAGCACCAGATGATGTATTATACTAGAGTACCTATGCACTTGAATGCAAAATTATCATCAGGGCTTCTTGGATGTTTAGTTCAAAGACCCACCCAGTTCAGTGAAAGAGGACTAGAACACTTATTCTAATGTGAGTGAATGTTAGTGTTTTATGTAAATAGATCCTATGGACTTAACACAACTTTTCTAGATCTGGGAAAAGTTCTGAATTCTGGGTTAGTTGACACGGAAAGACTTTTCTGTTCAGGTTTAACAGCAGGAGATGTGTTTTTACTAAAAGTAGTCACAAAAAGTTCAGAACATTAGTGATATAATATGTGAGATAAACTCTTGCAATAAGACTGAGCCCTTGTTCTTTTTTAATGATATGTAAAGAAAACATAAAGTGTCACTCAGCAGATCAACATGATCAAAGTGCAGTTGTGAACAGTGTATTTCTTGTGCTTGGTGCTCAGGTGTCTCTGTGGGCTGTGACGGCTCTGTGGCTCACCCAGTCCATCCTGGCTGTCCTGCGGCTCTACCACTCCCACAGTCAGCACATCAGTGGCCCATGTCTGCCCAGAGAGAAGGAGCTGCTGCTGGGACACAGTCCATCGGACGGATCCCCGTCTCCTCTTTCAGTAACACCCACCATCTTAGTCTGACATGGATGAGGCACAGAGAAGTTCAGAGTTTCATATTCATTGTATGATCTTATTTAGGTACCATTCATAAACTCACTTTATAAAATACACACGCTGCACAGGGACATTTTCACTTACATCACATAAAAGCATCCCAGTTGTCCATGCCTAAACCAAACATCTCACAGTGCCACTACAACTCAGCCCATTTTCAGCTTTTCATATATTATTAAAGAGGGCTGTGTATCAGGACAATACAATGTGCATCACAATACAGGAATTAAGAGTAAATGTATTTATTTATATATAAGCAAAGTACCTACCGTGATTTTTAAAATCAGTGTAGAGAATAATATTATACCTTATTCAGAAAAACAGAGTTAAAACTGAGTTTACTATCATTTTCTTGTCTCAGTTACCTTGTGTTGTCAGACAGCTGAACGTTAGAATATAGCACTACAGTCTAGGAGTCAGGGGTTTGCATGACACAAAATAAACCAAAAAATTATTAAATTAAACCTCATACAAAGTTTTTTTAAGTGTCAATTCAGATCAGAAAATATTATTAGTATTATCATGATACTCAAGTGTATCTAACTATTTTTAAATTCAAGAGCTAGGTAACTATTTGTAATTGAGTTTCCTAACTGTTTCCTAAATAGTACTTCCATCTGCCCATTTGAAAGAAAAATTCCTAAATTTTTCTTTCAAATAATTTTTTTGTGTAGCCATCCTTTTTTTCACTGCAATATGGTAATACTAATAGTCGCAATGCATAGTTGTTGATAGAAAATCCTTTTTAACAAAACATTTGAATTTTAATTCACAAAAGAGAAATTAATCGAAAAAGCACACTTTATTTCTGGCTTTCATCATTGTGTGGATTAGGAAAAAACAGCAAATAATGTGCTATAAGTCTTTTTTTTTGCAGTGTACTGACAGTGTACAGTGCAGTATTCTCAAAATGCTGTGAATGCTAAACTATTCGGAAATACCAACAGATAAACCTTAGGTTTTGACATTTGCTTTCTTAGAAAACAGATTAAATGCTTTTGATTTAAATGTAATTAGTCCAAAGAGCCTGGTGGAACTGCACTGTCCAGCGTCTGAACCCAGCTCTCCTTTATTAATTGTAATAATACATGACAAGAATAAACGTTAACAAGAACTCTTCATGAGACTTGTTAAAGCCGATGTATTCAGTTGTCTAATAACTATAATTATGCTACAGTTATGTAAAAGTCTCTGTATACCATTTCATCAGACTGTGAATTAATTTATGGAATAATTTGTTAGTTTGCGTCACTGATGACGCTGCAGCAGATGGTGTTTTTCTTTTGGTCTGTTTCAACATAATTAATATGCATGATTGTTTCTGTTGGAGTCTGACATTGTGCACAGTGGTGCACTCATCAGGGAGAAAACTTTTTGTATATTTGTTGTTGACTGGTCTGAGTGTAAATTCAGATGTAGCACTGAAGCGCTTTTATTGTGAAGCATGTGGTGCGAGTGTGACTGAGCCACCGTGTACGTGAAACAGGCTCACTGTGTGAGCATGACCCGAATGTTCTGTTGTGTAACGGAAAACTCACTGCGCCCTCTCTCTCCTATTGTGAAGATTTCTTATTATGATGCTGTTTGTGTGGAAACAACCGACGTGAGGGCGTCTGATGAAGCAGACATATCCTCTGTAATGATCTGGTTATTTAGTGGTTCTGGTCAACAGAGTCTGAAGACTTGATAACTCTGCTGAGTTTCTAAAACATATGATGCAGGGTTTCCTCTTCACTTCTTTCCTCTGACCCAGTCGTTGTAATGATGCACAGATATCGGAGAAAGAAATCTGATTAAAGAGAGACAAGACAGTACTGACACTTGAAACAAACTCTAATTTATTAAATGTTTTTGTACTTGAACTGAGGAAGGTGTTACTTTTTACCTGTTATACCTGTTTGTGGTCATTCATATTCCTGTTTTTTTTTTTCATTTGTCATGGTTGTTAAATAAAAACCATCTCCTAAAAAGTGTTTTGTGTTGAACAACTCCATAAGAAAAAGTGCC